>ML220128.1:377702-446124 GCA_004786065.1 Ascodesmis nigricans
GGGGGGGGAGGGGGGGAGGGAGGGAGGGTTGAGAAAGAACGGTAGGGTGGGTGTGGAAGAAGAGAGGGAGAGAAATTTCTGGGGGTGGGAGGTTTTGCAGGGAACCAGCTCCTTAGCTAGGAGAGACCACTTGTGATGCAGCCCGGCGCTTCGTCACTCACCCCACTGTCGGATCAAAAACATCCGGCGAACGCGAGTACGAGACAAAGATGCCCAAGAGAACTCCTAGATGTGGCCTTGTGTGGTCTCATGGCACCCTGATGTCGCAAGGGAGAGCTTCAAAGCTGTCGTTGAGCACTTTGTGGTCCCTGCAGCCATGGAGAATGTGTGGGTCGAGGCGGCCACCGGAGGGGGGAGAGATGGGGACGAAAATGATTGGAACTGTGCCCCTGAATCTGCTTAGGTACCATGGATCGAGTGCAGACCATTCCCCCAATGGCAAGGCAGTGGCCGTTATGATGTGCATTCACATCCTGAACTTGTTGAATGCCACCGCCAACCGTTGACCGACTGGTGATGCTGCCGTCTTTCCGGCCAGATGAGCCCTCGACCACCTCCACACAATATGCACAGTGATGGCGTCCATCGGTTCTCCAGTGTTCATATTCGCTCTATCATCTGCACCCCAGGCAGCTCCTCCAAAATATTACATGATTGTGCATGGCCTCCACAACGCGGTGCTGGATCGTGACCCCCGCTGACTCAGCATATCCACCACACGCGTTTCGACACGCAACAGTCCAACACGCCTCAACACCGCCCACCACGAACCTCTCCGCAACTACTACCTGTCCCTCGACCCTCCCACGCGCTCCACACTCGTTCGGCGACCGCTTCGGCGTCTGTAGCGCGTCACAATGGGGTTTGCAGCCATCCCCGGGGTGCAGCGAGACGCGATTGCTGACTGGAGCCCACAGGAAGCTTGTGCGCTTAGAACTTGAAAGTATGCCTTTGATATCTCTAGCTCTCGAACACGGCTGACAGCTACTCCCGCAAGACTTTAAATCCTACAAAGGCCACCAGGTCATTCATCTCGGCGATGGTTACTTTACCTCCATTGTCGGGCCCAACGGCTCGGGGAAATCAAACTCGTACTACCCCTCCCAGAGATGCTGTGTTCATTGCTGATGATGGATAGTATGGACGCCATCTCCTTCGTCCTCGGCATCAAATCCTCCCAGCTCCGCTCCACGCACCTCCGCGATCTCATCTACCGCGGCCGCAAACTCCGATCCGACCCGCGCAACGGCGAATCCCAAACACAAGCCACGCAAGACTCAGACCCGAAATCCGCGTATGTGATGGCGGTCTACATTGAGGATGCCGGAGACGAGCAAATCGAGCACCGCTGGAAACGCATCATCACGTCTTCTGGCGCCAGCGAGTACCGCATCAACGAAAAGCAGGTCACCGCCGCGCAGTACAATGCCGCGTTGGAGAAACAGGAAATCTTGATCAAGGCCCGCAATTTCCTGATTTTCCAGGGCGAGGTCGAGGCCATTGCGAGCCAGAGCCCGAGGGATTTGACGAGGTTGATTGAGCAGATTTCGGGCAGCTTGGAGTATAAGGCCGAGTATGAGAAGTTGAAGGCACAGGAAGTGGCTGCGGCTGAGACAAGTGCGTTTAACTTGAATCGACGCAGAGGTATTAATGCGGAAATCAAGCAGTATCAAGAACAGAAGAAGGAGGCGGAGAATTATCAGGCAAAGGTCGAGGAAAGGGATGACGCTATTGTCACGCATGTGTTGTGGAAGCTCTTCCATTTCCAGGAGACCATGGAGCAAAACAAGGCAGAGATCGAGAAGCACCAAGAAGAGCTAAGGGAGTTCAACCGTGCGAATGAAAAGTACTCGAGGAGAGTCGACGACGCGAAAACCGAGCACGCGAAAGCGACGAAAAGCGTCGCCAAGCAGGAACGAGAGATTAAGCGGAAGGAAAAGGAGCTAGAGGCTAGAGAAAGCAGTCTTGTACCCATTGACGAGAAAATCTCGATCGCCTCAGACAACCTCAAGCGATTTGCAAACCGGATCAAGGAGATCACGCGTGACAAGGAATCGCAATCCTCGACTGTCAGGTCCCTCGAAAAAGATCTGGCTGTTGTGCAAAAGGCGCAAAAGAAGTTTGAGGATGAACAGAAGAAGGCGGCTGAGGCTGTCGGCGCTGTTCTCTCTGAGGCTGATCTCGCTGAATACAATAAACTTAAAGAACAAGTCAACACCCAGGTTGCGAGCCAGCAAATCTCAATCGACGACCTCACCCGTCAAGAGAAGACTGAAGCCGAATCTGCCGATACCCTCAAATCGAAAATCGAATCTGCGCAATGGCAGCTCGGCAAGCTCCAGACCGAGGTGACGGAGCTCAAAGACCGGCAAGAAGAATTCGATACCCAGTTGACATCGGTGAATAAGGACATCGAGAAGAAGAAAAAGGAGTACAACGCCGTGACCTCGGAGCGAGTCAGAAATGAGCAAAAGAACACAGAGCTGAACGAAAAGCTCCACGACTGTCTCCAGAAGCTCGCCGAGGCTGACGATGGCCGCCGCGCCTCACACCGCGAAACACAGTCCAAAGAACGTGCCATGACCCTGAAGCGCATCTTCCCCGGCGTCAAAGGCCGCGTCTCGGAGCTCTGCAAGCCGAAACAGAAAAAGTACCACGAAGCCGTTTCTACCGTTCTCGGCCGCAACTGGGAGGCGATTGTCGTCGATAACGAGGATACCGCGAAACAGTGTATCGAGTATCTTCGGGATCAGAGGAGTGGGCAGGCGACGTTTCTGCCGTTGGATACCATCCAAGTGAAACCGCTGAACTCGTCGCTGAAGGGTATGCACCGTGCGATGAGAATGGCGATTGATACCATTGAGTTTGAGAGCTCGGTTGAACGCGCCATGCTGTATGCGTGTGGAAACGCAGTTGTCTGCGATGATCTCAAGACCGCAAAGTATATCTGCTACGAGAAGCAGATTGAGGTCAAGGCGGTTACTTTAGATGGTACTGTGATCCATAAGGGAGGGTTGATGACGGGTGGTCGGGTTGGAAATGGTGGAGGACGACGGTTTGAAGATCAGGAGGTTGAAGCTCTTCGTCGGCTCCAGGAGAATCTTCTCGCCCAGATTGCTGCGCTTCCGAAGGGACGGCAAGGACTTGCAAGGGAAGAGGCTTTGAAGGGAGAGCTCAGTGGTTTGGCTGAACAGGCCAAGTATCGTCAGATGGAGCTTACGCATCTTCAGCGCACGCTTGATTCTAAGCACAAGGAGCTCAAACACACGGAACGGGAAATCGCGACCCTCCAACCGAAACTGGACGCCGCTACAGCATCCCTCACGTCCCTCCGCTCCAAGCTCTCCTCCCTCCAGCAAGTCGTCTCAGATGCCGAAGACACCGTTTTCCGCACCTTCTGCCAGCGTCTCGGGCTCGACAACATTCGCACCTACGAGAAGCAGCAGGGAAGCCTGCAACAAGAGATGGCGCGCCGGGCCCTCGACTTTACTCGCCAACGCAGCAAGATTGAAAACTCCCTCGTCTTTGAACGCGAGCGGCTCGAAAAGACAACCAAACGCATTGAAGACCTCAAGTCCAAAGCCGACCGCGACCAATCACTGGTGTCTGAGCTCGAGGAGGAGAAACAGGCTATCAAGGAGGCGATGGATGAGCTTGAAGCGGAGCTCGAACTCATGCGCGAGGAACTCGACACCCGGAAATCCAAGCTCGAGGAACGCGCGCAGCATGTCGCAACACAGAAACGCGAGCTGCAAAAGGTTCTCTCCGGTCTTGAGGAAACTCGTCGCGCTGTGTCGACGCTTGAGTCTGAGAACGAGAGATTGGCCGCGAATCGGTACTCCATCCTCCGACGGTGTAAGCTGGAAGAGATCCAGCTCCCTCTCACCGACGATTCCGCACCCCTCGACACCCTCCCAATCGACGACACCCTCTCCCTCCCGGATCCCGACGATCCCGATGCCATGGATCTCGACCCCGCCCCCTCCCCTTCCGCCCACGCCTACAACATCCACCCCTCCTTCACCTCTCTTCCACCATCCCTGACCGCGCCAACAACCCCCCAAGAATCCAGTACACTCGAATCCACTCTCCTCGACAAAATCAAGACCCTCACCTCTGAGCTCTCCCGCATGGCGCCCAACATGAAAGCCATCTCGCGCCTCTCCGGCGTCGAAACCCGCCTCGCCTCCACCGCCGCCGAATTCGAGGCCTCAAAACAACACGCAAAGGCCGCCAAAGATGCGTTTCTGGCCGTCAAAACCAAGCGCTACACCCTCTTCAAAAAGGCGTTCGACCACATCCGCTCCCAGATCGACCACATCTACAAGGAACTCACCGCGACTCCACCGAGCCTCCTCGCCGCCATCAGTGGTGGTGGGGCGGGGGGCCAAGGAGCAGGCATGGCGACGATGCTTGCCGGCACCGCCTACCTCGATCTCGAAGACTCGGAAGAACCGTACCTCGACGGAATCAAATACCATGTCCAGCCTCCCACAAAACGCTTCCGCGATATGGAGCAGCTCTCGGGCGGGGAGAAGACTATGGCTGCGTTGGCGTTATTGTTTGCGATACATTCATATCAGCCGAGCCCGTTTTTCGTGTTGGATGAGGTGGATGCGGCACTCGATGCCGCGAATGTTGTCAGGGTCAGGGAGTATGTGAGGAGGAATAAGGGGGATGCTAGTGGCGGGGTGGGGATTAGGGGGGATGGGAGGAGGGGGGAGGAGGGGGGGAATAATGGGAGTGGGGGAGGAGGGCAGTTTATTGTGATTAGTTTGAAGACGGGGCTGTGGGAGGGGAGTGAGCAGGTGGTGGGGGTGTATAGGGATCAGGTGGAGTGCTCGAGTCGGTGTTTGACGTAAGTGCGCCCCGTTTTTTCTTTGTGAGGGAGGGGGTATAGGGAGGGGTAACTGGGATAATGGGATAGGGGTGAATGAAGCTAATGGTGATGGTGGTAACAGGCTCGATTTGACGAAATACCGGGAAGATGAACTCGCGATCCGGTAACCGCCAATCACCCGACTCAGCACGCGGCACAGCGATACTAGTAGTAGTAGTAGTAGTAGTAGTATCGCACGGACGTGTTGCAGGTTTCTTTCAAGCAGGGGTCGGGTTTTAGGACCTGGTTCCTGTTTTCTGTTGTTTTCTCGTTTCGTTTTCTGGTCTTTTATTTTCTTTTGAGGTTTTCTTTTTTTTTTTTCGGAATCGGTTTGTTATGTGTTAGTTATGTGGCTGTACTTTTTTTTTTTTTATCGTGAGGAAGGAATATCCAGATCTACTTGATGCATTCTACAGTATTCGTACACTACTGTGTATTGTCACGGTGCCATATGCTGCAGAGCTATGGAGTAATGAAGTGTAGTAATCTCCCCCGCGAAGCCTCAACTCCAACTTGAACTCAACAACAACATTACTTCAGTACTCTACCCGCTGGAGACGATGGTGATCGTGATCGTGGGATCGTCATTGTGCAATCGATGTCCCCCGTACGGGGTTTATTGCTCAGCCCATAGATAGGGTTAACTACTAGTAGAGTATTAGGTATATCCACCCAGACTGCGGATTGGAGGGTGATATCGAGTGATGCTATGTGAGATGACGGAGTGGTGGATTGACGATTGGGGGGGTGTGGAGGTGAAGGGAGGTAGAGGTAGAGGGTCTGAGCCTTATGAAGTCATGGATGAAGAGGCAATGACCGCAGCGGACCATGTAGACTCAACACCACTGGCACAGTTCACCCACCTGGGTTCGTGGATGGCGCGGTAAGTCTTTCTCCTGCAATTCGCCTCCGGTCTGCGTCCACCGACAGACTTCAGCAGCATCAACCGCTCAGATCCCGTTACTATGTAGCGCCACTTGCCCCTCCCTCTCTCCGGTTCCCTGGAACCCGATCAACACTTCCCTCCGAGCCTCGCCAGCCCCAGTATCAGAATCCCCAGAATCCCACTCCACGCACTCACACTCACCCGTATCGCTCCACTCCCGCACCTCATCCTCATCCATCCGCCGGTACCACAACGCCCTACCCATCGCACCTCGTATTGCCAGTACCTCCCCCCCCCCCCCTCCCCCCCCTCGCCTCCCTCCACCTCACTGGCCCAGTCCTCGTCGTAGTACGATACTTACACGACACCTCGCCAGATTCCGTAGTTGTGGTTGCAAAGCGCGAGGCTTGTGCAAGGGGTCGGTGAAGGATGGAGGTGGGTGGAGGACGGGGACGCCACTTCACGCAGTAACGTATGTCATTGTGGGGCGCCGCGGGGTGTTCTGTAAGGAGATGAAGATTGAGACAGGGAGGGAGGGAGACACTGGAGAGGGGGGCAAGTTTGGGGGTTGGAAGCGAATTGTCGGATGGTGAGGGCGGTGATGACGGAGGAGAGGAGAGGGAGAGGGAGAGGGTGGAGGGTGGTGGTGGTGGTGGTGGTGGAGGATTTTGGTATTGAGGAGGGAGAGATTGGGTGGGATGAGTGTTATAGAATTTGAGGAGGAAGGTTTATGGTCTGGTGTCAAGAACTGTGGCGGAAATGGGGATGGTGTTGGTTTGCGTGTCGAGTGTTTTATATTCCAGGCCACAGGGTGCAGACAAACACATCACACACCACACCAGGATCTTAGATACGGTACAGCGGAGTACCGCTACGTCTCTCTCATGATATCCAAGTTGTGTTTCACGTTCACCTACCCATTGTTTGCTAACTCTGTACCTTCCATCCTATGAGCCCTCATCCGTCTCTCTCCGCACCTTCCCTCCCCGCACCGCGCCTGCTTCCACTGCCCCGTTCGGCTCCATAAATCCTGTCACCGCTGTCATTGCTTCCATCTCTTCCCACTCCACACTCCTCATCCTCTTTCTCTCCTCGATCGTTGCGCCAATCACAGCCCATCACCCACCTCAACTTGCTGGAAACTGCAGACTGTGCCACACTGCGACATCCAACCTTTCCTGCCTCCCAACTGGTAAATCGAGATCTAGACGTGGCGTCGTAACCCACGTCTCTTGGGTGTTGCTTGCTTTTTTTTTTGCTGAACATGGAGGATGGAGGTAGGAGGATGGAGGTGTGAGGTGAGGATGGAGGATGGTTGAGACGAAAGGAAGCACCGGTCATTTGAGGCACAGGGCGACAGTTCGGAGTGTATGTGACAAAGAGAGAACGTAGAAGACGGTTGGACGTCGTCAGTGGACGAATGAAATAGTGCAGCGAAAGATGCCCACGACAAATCAAGCAACTCAAGCAAGTCAATCAAATCCAGCAACATCAACCTGCAGGGCGATATCAACGACTACAACTCCAGCAACTCTAATTCGTTCAGCAAATCGTACTCCACTTCGTACTACAACACGGCACAGTACAATACGATACAATACGGCAGGTATATACAGTATTACCAGTACCGTATCACTGCAAGACTGTTCGCTCACCGCTCGAGTCAGCTTGACACCTGGAGTTTGGGAGTTTACGAACAGAACAGGGTGTAATGCGGTTTTCCGAGGTTGCGGTGCGGCGCGGACGGTGGCGGAGACGAGGGAGGTTCAAGTTTCTAGAATCGTGGTTGGTGCTGGGGTTTTGAGGTGTTGAGGTGCGGGGGGATCAGATGGGAGGATCTAGATCGGGATTTACTTCTTGGGGCGATCGCGATCGCGGGAGTCTGAGATTTGAGATTAGAGGATTGCGAGGAGGGGATTTGGATGGAGATGGAGATGGAAACTTGGATGATGATAGGCGGTGTTTCCACGTATTAGCACGCCTGCCCTTAGAGTCGACACGGCGAATCCGGCAAATTGACGAGGGTACGAATAATTCGTTTTTTCGATTCGTTTTCGGACTGCCAATAAGCGGGTTTGTTGCCACGCCGCAAATAACGAGTTGCGAATGCCACTGCTGGTGCTCCTGGTGCTCCTGGTGCTGGATCTGCTTGTCAACCCTATCATACATAACTATAATACATGCACCGTACATACAGTTAGATACAGGCAAAGCTACAGCTACAGCTACATACATACATGTACATGTCCACGCCAAAATGGTCGACGAACATGCGCGTAATCCATAACGAGGCCTGCACGGCTGCAATGGGTTGCCGATGTGGAGATACACGGAGGGAGAGGCTTCTATGCGGCTTCTGGTGGCTTTCCGGAGGGATTTATAGGACAGTATGGTGGTCGGGGCTTGGAAGGAGAGCGTGAGAGAGGAGCTGGATATATACCTACAACTACCCCGGCCTGGTATGTCTGGCCTGGTTTCTGTCAACCTGGATCCAGCAACAACCACCACCATCTGCTAACTAACCAACCAGCCAGCATCATCACTGTTCCAGCTGAATCTTTGCAAGGGCCACTCCACATCTTCCACTGCCGCGACACTTCCCCCCACAAACTTTTCACCACCACCACCCTCAGCACCAGCAGCGGAAACATGTTCCAGCAACCACTTCACAGCCCACGGCGACAGTTCCCTGCATTCCTGGACTTGCCATTTCACTCTGTGTTTTCCCCGCCCCCACCACATCTCCCGTCGCCAGTTGAGAGCACTCCAAGATCGTCGGTTTCGTTTGGAGTGCCGTTTTGGCCTACTCAGTTCCAGCAGCAGCAAACGCAGCTGTGGGAGCAGCAACAGTTCCAGACGTATTCCGGCGCTGGGTTCGATGATGGCTGGTATGCTCATGATCAGGCTGGCTGGGAGGTGCAATGCCAGTACCAACAACAACAATACCAGCACCAGCAACACCACCACCAAGACCTCTCCTCCGCCAAAAACATCAACAACCACAACACCAACAGCAACTACACCCCGTCCACCCGCCCCCGCTCCAACTCGGCTATGTACATCCCCAACACCGAAGGGCTCCCGATCAACCTCTCCCTAGGCGCGGTAATCACCGAGCACCGCGGCATCTTCGTCGGCAACCTCTCCTACACGACACAATGGAAAGACTTGAAAGACTACCTCTCTTCCGTCGGACGCGTCCTGCGCTGCGAGGTCCCCCAGGGCGCCAACGGGAAGGGGAAGGGGTATGCGACGGTGCTGTTTGAGACGGCCGAGGAGGCAGAGAGAGCGGTGGGCGTTTTCAATGGGAGGGAGTATATGGGGAGATGTTTGAGGGTTAGGCATGATAAGTTTGCGCCGACGACTGGAGCGGGGGAGGGGGGGAGGTTGAGGCCGACGAAGATGGTGGGGAGGGGGTTTTGAGGGGAGGGGAGGGGGTTTGATGGGGAGTATTGGGAGGGAGGGGGTTGATGATGATGGGGATGAGTTATGGGACGTAGATGTTTGTGGTGAGGATGAGGGCGAGTGGCGGGCCTGCTCGTCAGGGACAATGGGAGGGAAGGGGGTATTTGTATGTGTGGCTATCGCTGTATATACTGAGTTACATGTTGAGAGACAGCTTCTTCATCCAAGGCCCAGAGTGATTTGCTATGATAAAGACCAAGGTGCCCTGGTGAGGAGTTATGAAATGCCGTTGAGGCAAGGGGATATTACCAGTAGGATCTGGATACTGGTGTTCTTGTTTCATTGAGGGGTGGCCAAACGACTGCGTTGGTCATCAGTTCAGTGTACGGGGAGATATGATAGGAGAATGGTGATTTCGTAGCTTCGCTAACAAGCTCTCCCACGGCTTACATAATCCCTCCAACACCACCGTCTGGGAACTCTCCCATTCTATATAGACCTTATCACAACCCGCCGATGTTCCCTGACCCCACTCCCCCATTTCATCCCTCCCCCATATCATCCCTCCCCCATATCATCCTTCCCCCATTCCACTTTCCCTCGCTCACTCCTCCCCACATCTGCACCTCCCCATGAATGACATCATCTAGCCTGCACCACCACTCCCCACCCCAGCTCTCCTCCGCCCACATCCCTCACGACAATGCCCGTCCTCCAAAACCTCCTCAAACTCTTCCAACCCCCCGGCACTCCCCGAATCCTCTTCCTCCACGGCTTCACTCGCTCTGGCGCCGCCTTCTCCGCGCAAACCCAAGCCCTCCAAACCCAACTCCACGCCACCTGCGCTCCCTCCGGCGACTTCCACTTCCCGGACGGCACGATCCCACTGCAACCCTCCTTCGCCGACAACATCGAGGGTGCCTACGCCTGGTGGCGCAAATGCGATGAGTCCGGGTTGTACATCGGCCTCGACGACACGCTGCGCTTCCTCGGGAACTATCTTGATCTCCATGGCCCATTCGCGGGGGTCGTCGGTTTCTCGCAGGGCGCGTGTTTAGCCGCGATTCTCGCGAGTGTGTTGGAGCGGGAGGATAGGAGGATGGGGGAGTTCGGCCCGGGAATGGTGACGGAGCATGGGAGGCTTGGATTTGTGGTTGCGATGAGTGGGTTCCGGCCGGCTGCGAGTGTGTATGATGGGTTTTATGTGCCCAGGATTGAGACGCCGGTACTGAGTGTGCTTGGGAGGAGGGATGAGATCGTGAAGAGTGAGAGGAGTGTGGAGCTGCATAGAGCGTGTAAGGATGTGAAGGTGTTGTGGCATGAGAGGGGGCATGTCGTGCCGAGGGATGAGGAGACGGTGGGGAGGATTGTGGAGTGGATTAAGGGGAAGTTGCCGTCGGAGGAGAAGAAGCCGCCGGGGAATTAGGTGGGGTGGAATGGTTGTGGGATGAGAGGTGTGGGATGAGAGGTGTGGGAATGTGGTGAGGTGAAGCTGTGTGGATTGAAGGTAGTGGATGGGTGATGGTTGATATGTAATACCATGAGTGCCACTACGATGAGCGCAATGAATACGAGTGAAACGTCAGTTTCTGGTACGACCCTTCACAGCTCTCGGCGACCGTTATATGAGCCACTTGATCATGACAGCTGTTGTTATCTACCACATATTTTCCTCACAAGTAGGAAAAAGGGATGGAGTGTAAGCAGTCGATTGTGGGGGGAGGTTCGACATTAGCGGGATTGGTGGGTTGCCATCCAGGTTGGAATAGGTACCCACCGCTGGCGGAATAGGTGGGTTATGGCGGGGACTAATTCCAGCGCATGGTAACCCACCAACGGATTAATCCCATCCAACCCTGCGCATATGCGGGGTCTACCATATCGTGGAATCGAGAATGATTACTATGGAAGAATAGAAGCACAAAGAACGAGGATAAGCGGGCCCTCGCGAAGTAAGTGCGATGTGCTGTGGTTGACGATGGACTAATTTTGACTCTGACGGCCTTGGGAGCCTCCTCATCCTCATCCGACCTCCTCCTCCGACCGTCGGGAAATCTGGAGAGAATATCATCCATAGCCCGGTAGGTATTCCCCGCCCGACGTTGGATCGGGATGCTATATTTTTTTCTGGTGGTAACTATTACCTCATCACAGGCAACCCCAGCCAGCCAGAGTTGGAGCATCTCCGACAACAGATCTGCCGCCCGGTAATTTTAGTGTATTGGTTGTATACACGCCTCCGTTCTAGGCAACTACCCATATTGACATCCTTTAGACCTTTCCATTATACAATTAGTTTAATACTGTAGTCATGTAGGCCAATTACCCAAGGTAACCATAACTCTCACTCACCTGAGCGTCATAGAAAGCTGTTTCCTTACCACTTACTGCCGCCTCACCAAGAGCCGTGTTTGTCTGCTCAGATATCTTCACTTCGGTTCTCCAGCTCCTCCACATTGCAGTTGTGAGAATGAACCAAATTCCGTGGCACCAACTACCGGCCCAGAACACTCACGAGGAATGGTGAAGCGAGGTTGCAACCGTACCATCGATAAAACGCTTAAGCATCAAGCACAAAACAAGTGCGGGTAAGCTTAATTCTAAGATTACTGTTACCCCGAACCTAGTTTACAGTGTCGTCGCCTATGGATTACGGCGAGATATGCGCCTACTCCCGCGACGATCAGGGTCTTATGAAGGTTGATAGCTGGGAATAGTGTTTTTTAATCACCCGGAGATGGTGGGTGAAGCATACGCCTCAATCAACAACTATTTTCTTTCTGATTTCTCCGCAATAGACAAAGATGAGTCTCAATACATGGCTTATCAGCACTCTCCACGCCTCCGTTTCCCATCCCCAACAAACCTTCCCAACTTCCGACCCAGACCCCCACAGGAAACCCACCACAGATCTCATCCATCCCCCTACGCACAACGTGATCGATCCGATGCATTGCTCTCAAGATCCACCTCCTCTCACTCCCTCTCACTCGCCGAGACAGATATAAACCGACTGTATCCCACTCTACCGTCCACCATTCCGGTTTTCCAACTCCGGTTGTTGCCTTCTTTATATTTTTGGGGCTCCTTTCTTTTTTTTTCTTTGATTGGTTCTTTTTCTTTTATCGCTCAGGCTTTGTAAAGTACGGCATACCGGATCATCACCAAGATGCTACTGCCTTTCCCGACGCTCCTGGCCCTCGCGGTCGCCGGGGCGCAAATAGCGGCCACTCAACCGCTCACCGCTACCGGCACAGCTAGTACCCCGACCGGTACCACCGTCGCTATCACATCCAGCACTCCGGCGAGCATTACACCCAGCACCATCGCCAGCGCTACTGCCAGCACAACCGTCAAGAAAGACCTCTCAGCCGAGGCCTCGAGCACCACCAATAGCCTCACCCCCTCAAGCGCTGTGTCCAGCACCACAGCCAACCAAGACCTTACCAACAATACTTCCTCCACTGGAAACGCCGCATTCAGCACCCCGCACCCCACCGCCATTCGTGAAGGCACCCAGGCCGTTTCCCACTGCCCTAAACACGATCCCAAGGAAGAACACCCCAATAAAGAACACCACAAACATGATCCCAAGAAAGAACACCCCAATAAAGAACATCACAAACACGACCCCAAGAAAGACCCCAAGAAAGACCCTAAGAAGGACCCCAAACACAGCCCCAAACCGCACCAACCCCTCCAAGACCACACCAGTAACACCAACACCTGCAACACCTACATCCTCTCTTCTCACTGCACCGACCCCACCTGCTGCCCGTCGCCTCCTCCCGTCGCCGTCGATCTCGATCTCGACCTTGATCTGGGGCTCGAGAAGGAGATGCGATGGGGCGATACGAACGCTTTCGGGTTCGATTTTGATAAGAGCTGGTTTGTGTTCCCGGAGCTCGGCGCGTACTATAAGGAGGGTGAGTGGGGCGGATGGGGTGATGAGGAGGAGGAGGGGTGGGAAAGGTTTGGGGTGGGCAGGTATGGGGGGAAGAAGGGCGGGAAGAAGGGCGGAAAGAAGAGTTGGAGACATGGGGGGTATGAGGAACATGAGGAGGATAGTGATGAGGGGAGTAGCAGTGATGAGAGTGATGGTGAGTGGGAGGGGAAGAAGAGGAAGCATGATCCTAAGAAACATCATGATCCTAAGAAACATCATGGTCCTAAGAAACATGATTCCAAGAAACATGATCCGAAGAAGCATCACCATGATGAGCACAAACACCACGATCCGAAGAAGCATCACCATGATGAGCACAAACACCACGACCCGAAGAAGCATCACGACGAACATAAACACCACGATCCGAAGAAGCATCACGATGATGAGCACAAACACCACGACCCCAAGAAACACCACCACGACTCCGATTCCGATTCCGACTCCAGCTCTTCCTCCGGCTCCGACAGCGACTGTTCCAGCTCTGGCTCTGATACAGACTCTGGTTCTGACACTGACGATGAGTACGTGGGCCCCAGGCGGGGGCACCATAACCAGAAGAAGAATCATCACCACCACCATCGCCATGACCCGCATCATAAGGACTTTAAAAAGCATCATCATCCGCGTCATGATGGCCGCCGGTGTTAAGCGTGGGTTGGAAGTGATGTGTCCAACCTGTGAGCGAGGAAAGCGGGGAGAGAGTTTACAAGAAGGTTTTATAACGCGAGAAAAACAAGCCTAAAAGAATGCAAGCGAGTTTATAAGAGAGAGCAAAAATGAAAAACAGAAACAGAGAAAGCGAGGGAGAGAGAGCCTAACACAACGAGAGAGAGAAAGCACCTAACACACAGCGAGAAAGAGAGAAACAAATCCACAAAGCACGTTATCAACTTATAACCCCGAAAAAAAAAAAAAGCCAACAAAAAAAACCGCAAACCAAGAAAAACCCGAAAAAAACACCTGCAACGACAACATTGTATCCTGTATCTGATATTTTTCGTTCATTTTGTTCGTTTTGTTCGTTTTGTTCCAGAGAGAGAGTTCAAAAGTTTTTTTTTTGCATTTGCATTGCATCATTGTGCGTGTCATGGTGTCAGACATCATGCCACAAGCAATCGGCCCAAGCTTTTTTGTTGTTTGTTGAATACAGCATGTACATAGCGGCATTTTGGTAGCATCAATGAATTCGCGTTCACCGTAAAACTATTCTCTACACGACCAGTTATGACGGTAAAAAAAAAGCCAGCGATATGAAAGAGGGAGGGAAAAAAGAGGCCCTTGCCCGGAATTGAACCGGGGACCACTCCCACATCAGCTTGTATCTTGGACACAAGGGAAAACCCGAAGGGAGTATCATACGACTAGACCACAAAGGCAGTTGATAATTTCTATGTCAGAATATATGACATGAACCCGTGAAGATAGTATTCGGTGTCTTCCATTCAAGCTCGCTAGCACAACTCAAAAGGTGGCCATCGCCAGTGCAATGGGCCGGCGAGAAATAGGGTTGACAGTGGACGAAATTGTATGTATGCAGAAGGCCTGTAAGAAATAGAATAAAAGGGGAGGGGAGGGTGGAGACTGTAGAGTAGGTGACGAGCCATATCCCAACAGGACGCATGCGCTTAAATGTATTCAATCAATCATTCACTCAATGTCTTCCATTCATCTCATCACCAGCCACATGCAAACAACAACAATGACGTCACACCGCCACACAAATTCAAGTTCCTTCATCCTCGACCCTCCACGGCAAACATGACTGCGAGAAGTTATTGGCCTTGTTTCTCTCGGTGACATACAGGTTTTCCAGGTCGGTATGCTGGGGGATAAAATAGTGGTGTCTCACGCAGATGGAGAAGTGAAACCTCTGATATCGAGAAGTCAGATCCATCATCCACGAACGACGATCTGGACAACATCAACATTAACAATTGTAAAGATTCATCCCACTCCGGCGACCAAATCGAACCAGTATCACTAGAAGAACCAACAATATAACCGCCCGCAACCATGGCCGCTTACATCCCCGACAAAGTCAAAGAGCTCAACGAATACTACAACCCTCTCTCCTCCACCAACCGTCCCTCCCAAGCCCACGGGAAATACCTCTACCTCCAAGGCATGGCCCAAGTCCGTCCCTAACCCCTCTCTATCCCTCTTCTCCAAACCCTCTGCACCCATCACAACCAATACTAACACCCCCAGGTCTCCTATGGCGAACTAACCCAATCCCCCACCCACATCACGTCCGGCAGCCGCACCAAAGCTGAAGCCATCGCAGAAATGCAGGCGGCCAAAGCCGGCGCGAGTGCCCGCGAGTTCGCGGAGATGGTGGGGAGCGCGGATCCGAGTGGTGCGGTTGGTGCTGGGAGTGCGGTGATGGGGGAGGCGGCAAGGGGGGTGGGGATGGTGGCGGGGGAGGGGAGGAGGGCGGGGAGTGCTGGGGCTGAGGGCGTTATCGGGGGTGGTGAGAAGGTTGTGGAGGCTGGGAGGGAGGGGGGGGAGGCGGTGGTGGGCGGGGTTGGGAAGGTGGTGGGAGGCGTGGGGGAGGTTGGGAAGGGGGTGCAGAGTGGGGTTGGGGGGTTTTTGGGTGGGAAGTGATGGGGCTTTGAGTGGGTTTGAAGGGGGATGTAATCGTTTATGAATTGTTTATAATGCAGTGGTATGATTTCGCGCTGTGTATTAGTACGTAGTTGTTGTTTGTTAACTGGAAGATGTCGAGTCTTCTCAATCTTTACCCGGGATTGCCACGGTGCCTAATCGTCTCAACCCGATTCGACCACCTCACTTCGAGTTACGAGCCCTAAAACCGACATCTTTTGTGATATTGAGAGTGATATTGGGGCTCTGCTCATGATGGTGACGTTTGTTCTTTTTCAAAGCGTGACTCTATCCTCGAACAAAGATGTATACAATATTCACACTCGTGGTGATGTCTGCGATGACTCGGTTGACGGCGACAATCACAGTGCGCTATACAGTGCACAACACATAAAACAATGTCCATTTTTTCAAACCCGGGCCCAAGTATCCCAAGACGAACATTACATTTATTATTATTTCACCCCATGCCACTTCATGGCTGCTCGGTTTCACCCCCATTGCCACTCCAGCGAGTGTTTCCACCATAATTCTGTTGGTGGTTGAGTATGAGTGGAAAGTCAATCACCCACAAGGATGGACTCAAACACCAAACCAACGGACCTTGACACGAGTACCGAGGGCCTTCATTGGTGGCATGTCGTCAAGGAAAACGTCGGATGACCTGGCCAACGCTGAAAAATTGGAGGTGAAACAGCGGTCTCTAAGGTCAGAAGCTGACCTGTTGAGGCAGGAGGGCCGCCTCGAGGGAACATGACTGGGACTGTAAAATGCATTGGCGTTAGCTTCGTAATTACCCTTGGGGAATAACGGGGGAGCAGAGGGGCGTTGCATACGTTTTTCCAGTGTGCTGTTGTCCATGGACACGCGATTCCAAAGCCAACGAAGAACCACCGAATAAAGATTGGGTGCCTGTATGTACACACCAGTTGTCGATGATAGTGAGTATTGACGGGCCGGGGAAATTTGCTGCATCGATATCGATTATAGGAGGCTCTTGCTGCGACATCTTGAACTTGGCCCAAAAGTTCCGCGATATTGCTCTTCTTTGTCGCCTGACAGTGGCGATTTTGAGTTGTTGAATGCCGGTTGTTTGTGAAGCTCGAGTTTCCCGCAACCCTCCACCCCCAAGAGTGAGATGTGAGGGATGGGGAGCGGTGCAGGATGGCGAGAAAGCCAGGACCACACACCCCCGGTAGACCGAGAAATGCTCGGTAATGAGTGAGTGAGCGAATGTGGATATTGATATCGACCGTATGTCTTCTTCGAAAGGGAAGACCCCAGCGCCCTAGACACGAGGATGGGTGGGGATTGGTTGTGACAGTCTCGGGCCAGATTCAGCTGGCGGAGGGCTTGTTTGATAAAAAATTATACCTCCAATATTTCCACCCGTCGGTAGCCTAAGATCCCGGGTGAGACAGGCAGCCGGATCGAATTGAACGAGATCCAAGCCCAGGTGGGTATGGCAGCCGAGTCGAATTGAACGAAACCCAAGCAACCAGGCACCGCAGTGCCGCCCTCTCGCTCATCGTTGACTCCCCCAAGAGCACCACTTCCTTGGGATCATGTCGCCACGCGTGCTTCATGCTGAGAAACAGGGACGACAATATGTGCGCGAGGGGGTATGGAATTTGTTGTTCTGGCTTATTGACATCCCGGATCCTTGGTTTATTGAACATCAAAGTTGAAGCGAGGTAAAAGTCCCCTAGGCCGCGGAAAAGCTTGATGAAAACTACCCCAAACCACAGTTCAGATGATACCGCTTGTGTAGTAGGGGTGGTAGGTCGGGCCCGAGTAGGATACTCAAGAGCGAGAGTCTCCAAGGCTGGCAGAAGCGTGTAGATGCCCACGACCACCATTGCCTGTAAAACCCGAAAGGAGACCGGCCGGGCGTGGATGGACTTCCGGAGTAGATGAGTGTTTGAGAATTGAGAGCGAGGCTCGAAGACCCGTTGTGGACGGAGAAGTCTGTAAATAACCATAGGCGAGAACTCTTGAGAACAGGGTGCCAATGTCTGAGAAAGAGTTAAGAGAGTGGGAAACAAGGGTTTGTGTAGCAGGCCGCACTCAGCTCCGACGAATGTTTAACGCGACCCGAAATATCTTAGGGGTTCTTATTCAGCGCCATTGGCTCGTCCCATAATGATTTCAGGACGTTTCTAGAACGGGGTTGATTGAATTGCACTTCCATGATAACTGGCGTCGGGGGAGAAGCGGATGTGTTGAGCGCTTCATACCAATGTAGGAAAAAGAGATGAGAGAGCCGGAGACAGATCCAGCTGCCTTAAACAGCAAAGTAGTGTCGACTGCGGGTTTAAAACAGCCCATACAGGATGTCGGATTGCTGGTCTCGCGGATAATGATTCCGAACTTGAACGAGCGCCGACACGGGACAATCTTAGATGAACCCCCTGGGGATCCATCTTAGATGAACCTCCCAGAGTTCAACCCCTCATTCTTCCGTAGAAGATGGAAAACCAGCAGGCGTTGGTGATGATGATGGTGAAGATTGGCCTCCAGAATCCCACGAGAGACAGTGGTGGAAAGGGGGAGTCGAAGAGCTTCGGGTGGAGAGCTCCTGAGTAGGAAACGACCCCCCTCCCCCTGCAGGTAGAGCGGAGGCGAATGGTGCAACTACCACTGTACGGCCTTAACATTGGAGAGCCAGAACGATGCTTGTCTGAATCGCCGCAAGATGAGCCACAGGTCCGGCCCTAAGATCGTGCTACTCGTCCGGAAACCACAAGCTCAAAGGCTCAGGTTGCGCGGAAAAACCCGTGTGACAGCCGATGCGAGGATGAATGATGACAAAGAACCAGCAATGTGACATCAACTTCCACAACCTATCACCATGATAATGAAAAGTTAGCATTTGCTATCCAGAACCAGAGCGTCAAAAGATAAGAAGAAATAACGTACCTCACCGCATACTTAAAGCAGTAGAGGTGATGGAACGTGGCCGCGGGAGTGGTGTTTTTAACTTTGTCAGACTGGGCAACGGCGTCGATTCGGAAGTGCTGATGGGTCTTGTCTGGAGCCGGTCCGTATCACTGTTCTCGCAGTCAGCTGTCGAGACCTGCATTATGGTTTATCATTCCGGGCTTGAACTTACCGAAGAGTCATTCAAAAGGGCCCCCGAGAGTGAGGATCTTGCTGCGAATGCTCCCTATCTCAGACGGTCGAAAACGAACCATGTATAGTTGACCGAATTCATTTGTCTGGCGGTCGGTTGAGCAGTTGGTCTGTGATGACCGCGGTATCGGCCTGTTGATACCGAAGTTAGAGAAGAGAACAAAACAGCGAAAAAGAACTTAATTCTCACCGCTTTATAAGCTCGTCGGAACTGGTGCGGTTAAAGTCAAGCTGAAAAATCAACTCAACTCGCCCTCACCAACAATATGCCGAAAGGTTCCGAATTCAGGGCGGAATGTACTGAATACAGGCCCCGGGGACTTCATGGATCCGAATTCCCTCGGCCAACGATTCTCGAGACCGAGAGGCGCTGCGACATGATGGACATCGAGCAAGGCGCGCCTACACTGGTCCAAAAGAACACTGTCAAGCACGACGAGTGGTTTATGGTGTAACAAACAATCTGCAGTGTAGAAGTGTCAGCGATTTTTCAACCAAACAGGATACAAAGGCGCAACTTACCGCACAAAAACTCCGAATGGCGTCTGATGGTTCTGGTACTGCATATTGAGAAATCTGTGCTGGTGTGCTGGTATCACAATGTGATGGTGGATAACTTGAACTATATGGCAGCGACCACGACCGAGACGGTGCGAGTCATCAGGAACCCGTCAAGATAACAAGATCACGCTGATATCAGGGAGGAGACTGAAGTTTGCTGTAAATACATCGACGAGACATGCTTGAGATAAAATATAATCCTCCAGCACCGTGAATACCCCACCTGCAAAAGACAAAGTTAACTATCAGCCGCCAAAAAGTTGTTAAGGAAATGGGACACGATACCTGAAACATTTCAAATCAAGTGAGGAACCCACGGAGATCTATGGTGAATGCCGCCCCAAACGGGCACGAAAATATCGAGCAAGCCGAGTTGTCAGTTCGAAACTCCTCACAAAGGCACGTCGAGCGAGTATCTGTTGTAGACCAAGTAATGGAGAAGTTAGCAATTTTCCGAGCAAAGAGGGCGACGAAATGGCAACCCACCTTTTTAATTGCCAAAGACACGACTTGTAGCGTCCAATTTCAACCATCCACCGTCACCGACGATGCTCAACTGAGAAGTGCCGCACAGACAACGCTCGGGTCGGGTGAAGATACAGATCAGCCCGAAAATATCGAGCAAGCCGCATTGTCGTGACATATAGAAGGCGACACAAACGAACATCTTGCGATGGATATGTCAGTTAAAACATTCACAGGTATGAAGAATAAATAGGAGACTTACATGTGGATCAGGCTCAGCTTGCAGCCTGATCCCAGAGGCTGTGTACAGCTGAAGAAGAAGAGACTTCAACGGGCAGCTTGACTGATCCTCGAAATAGTGGCGCCACCCACATATTATGAGAATTTGGCACGGCACGGAGCAGAACACCTATAAAGAATTTGTTAGCCATGATCGATCATAACTCAAAAACCAGCGGGAAATGAGACAAGATGCTCAAGAGCACCTACCCACGCCAAAGCGACAAGACCAAAGAGGAAAAAGTAGCTTACCTCAATCAAAACGCATTATACAAGGTCACGCTCCCCAAAATATGAGAATTCGGCACATTAAATGTTACGTCGATTAACTATCACGTAACAGTCAGCCATAATCAAAACCACAACACCAGGCAGCGAGATGAGAAACTTACCAGCCAGAAAAGCCCCGACGACAACATATTATGAGAATTAGGCATGTTGCGTCGATGAATTGAAGCCAATAACGACGATAAGAAGGTAACGATGCCATCGAACTCGATATCTATGGTCAGTCACAAAGACAGTCAGCCAAACTCATCATGCGAAGCAGCGGGAAAAGCAGCGGATATACCTCAAGATTTAAAATTAACTATCAAGACACCAAAAAGGTGCTCGCTGTCTTTAAGAAAGACAAAGGGGGTAGAATAATAGCAGGGTAGGTCTCGTTGTGAGAAATTATGGCATAACAGAGTGGTGGAGGAGTGAGTCGTGGGTGGTGAATGAGAGAGAAGGTCCAGGGTGCCGAGAGAAGCTTTTAAAGGGCCACAACACGCTGAGGGAACGAGGGAGCCGTTTGAAAGACTGTGATGGTGACGTAGAAAATGTGTCATATCTCTTGTTTGTTTGTATGTGGCAGTTTGGGGGGAGCGCTGGGAAGGGGTGTGGCGTGGCGGTCCCGGAGGGGCCTCGCTGCACCAGGGTGATTGTTTGTGATGATACGCGGACACGTCTTACTGCTCGCAAGGCGGTGAAGCGAGTACAGCGTTTGAATGCACTTTATTCTGCTATAGTGATACAAAGAAGACGCCGTTCAAAGCTGTATTCAACATCTTATAACCTCTCCCCCGAGTCACATCGTGATCCCGCTGCTTTGGACCCTATGGCGGCACATCACCATCTCATCTCCGGACCCATTCTTTCCCCAACCTCACCGCCGTCCGAACCTCCAAAACACCATCAAACCAGCGGGAAACCTCTCGGTTGTCTCGAATTCCAGTCAGATTTCTTCTCCAACGCGTATTCACCCTCCAATGCCGCCACTGCTGAATGCCCAAGCTCTTCAGAAGAATTTTCACTCTTCTATCATGGAGTCATTGTCATCGCCACAGTGCTCCCATCACCTACCCCGTTCCCCCAGCCAGAATTGCTGCACCACGCCACACCGCCACATCCCCTTGACCTAACCTGCTCTGACTGCTGTTCCCCCGAGCCACTAGGAAATCCTATAAAGACCGTCTCATGCACTCCATCCCCATGCTCCTTCTCAGCGGGTGATTTACACCTCCCTCACACACATTCTTCACTCTTCATCAGCTACATCTGCTGCGGTCTCTTCTATCAAAATTTATCACTCAGATTCCTCTTTTACTCTTTTCATCCTTCTCGCTCGCTTGATCAGCCAGTTCATTCGGTTACTCTCCGCACTGGCCGGTTCAGACATGGCAGGCTGGCTGTGCTCCTGTGGTGTCTTTTCAGAGTTTGGCCATGTATTGACAACATTGCATGACGGTCACTCGCTCAATCAAACAATCCAATACTCGATCAGAAGGCCTCTTCAACACTTCCCAACGGTGGTTCTTTCATCCAATTTAGTGAGCCCATCCGGCTTTACCAGGCCAGTTACCAACAGCAACCTGCAGTGTCGGATATAATATATGGTGCCTTTTTTCGAATTGGCATCCTCCCACACCAAGTTCACGGCGAAAGCAGCAAATCCATCGCTGCGTGGCGCTGTGCTCTTCTCCGTCGCCACACCTCGGACTCGAAAAGTTTAAATCAATTTCTTCCTCGATCTTAGTTCGGCCTGTCTTGCCGGCGCACAGCTTGACGCCTTTGCTCTGTCGCCGATCGATTCGGTGGCCGGCTGCCTCCGCTCTGTCGCCGATGGAGTCGGTGGGCTTGCTGGCCCGACAGTGAAACCATCCACAGGCAGGGGGTAAGTTTTCTACTTCATTCCGTTCCTAGTTGATGATTCTGACAAAGCAATAGAGAACCCGCGCTGCAGCAGTGCGGGTTGATCTAACCCGTGGAGGTGTTAGCCCCGTAAGTACTTCACCACCGTACTATTTAGGCTTGACACTGACAATGAGATAGCAAATAATAACGCTGTTTGTCTGGCTCGGATTGGCTCTATTTGGACGTATCTTCATGTTTGACGCTTGTAATCTTGTGTTTGGTTGTAGATAGACAAATCATAACGCGTATCTCGTTACGAGAAACATTTCTCCTTGTGCTGTGCAGTGTCTTCGTCATCTCCAGCCCTTCCATTTTCTTCTACATTCAACCAACTCGCGCAGTCTTCAGTTTCCCAAAGCAGTTCATCAGCCCAGCAGCGAGTAAACATACTCGAATCCCGCTGCATTCCACATCAACCCCCGATGAGCTTCATTACCCAAACCAATCCTCAGGATTTCTTCAACCTCCGCACCGTGACCCTCCGGTCATCATCACCGTGAATGGCGGCCATCAACAGTCCCACCAGACCCATACAGACCTCAACCAACCTATCGAGCTCCTCACTGCGTCGGCAGAAACTCATTCACGTTCACGTCATATCACAGCGCGAAGTAGGCTCAGCGGTGGTTAATAATCATATCATATCACGAGCGTTTACACATCCTTCTTGTACTCTACTAGTACTGTCCCGCTCCTCCAGCAAAAGGGATGCAGTGCACTGTGCTGTTGAGGTTGCATTTTCGCCCCCCCCAACAAGTACTTCTGAGTCGGGGGTTTGGCGGGTTGAGATGGGCTGAGATGCGTTGAGTTGAAGTATCGGTAGATAGAGTACGAGTACTCTATGAGACGTGATAGCATCATGCTGGGTACAGTACTATAGACACTTCCGCCGCGGGGCGTTAGTACTATATATGGTAAAGATGTCTATCAGTGGATTGGATTCGATGGTGATGCGGAGATTGGAAGGCTCATGAGGACTCGGAGAGCGGGTTGAACTTGAGAGGTTTCGGATGGCGGAGTTGGAGCTGAGGGGGGTTCAATTGGACAAAGTGGCGGATTTGAGAAACACATTAGAAGGGGAAAAACTACTCAGCGAGCGGAAGTCATCATGATACTTCCCACTGAGGGAGCCCCATCACAGTCATAAGCCCTCTCCGACACTACACCTCGAGTCGTTGGGGTGTAACAGAACGTGATAGCTGACTACTAGTATCCGTTTTGTGTATCTATAGTACTCGGATATCTCTCTATCTCCCTCGCTCCATCCCTCTCCCTCCCCCGTCCCTCTTCAACTTACGCACACCTCTGCAACACCCCTTCCACTTCCTCCCTCGTCTCCAGCCTCCTCACCCCTTTCACCCCTCCCTTCTCCAGTACCCGCTCCACAACCTCCCCCACCCCCACCGCCCCTAGCTTCCCCGGGAGGTCAAGGAAGGTAAACACCCTCCTCAAAAGTTCCCCCAATCCCATTTCCCTACTATACCCCTCGAACATCCCCGTTCCCTCAATAGTGGGGATGAGGATGTCGACGACGGAATCCTGGAGGTGGGAGTTCAGTGGGTAGGAGTCGTCGCAGACTGCGGGGAGGAGGATAGCGGATGCGGTGCCGTGGAGTATACCAAAGGTGGCGAGGTGGTGGGTGAGGGCGTGGGATGCGCCAGTAGGGATCGGGGGGGTGCGGGTGAGGGCGGAGATGCTGTGGCGGGCGGATAGGAGGGCGGTGAGTCTTGTTTGTTGTAGTACTAGTACATTTATACTATACTCTGCCTCCCGGGGGTTCGAGTCCGAGACTGGGCTCGTGTTATCCCTCTCCCCCGGAGTAGCAGAAGAAGTGGCTATAATCTTCTCCCGCACGACCGCCTCGACGAGCCCCTTCAGTGCGTCCCCGGCCACCGCCCTTATCCCCTCTGTATCCCCCTCCCCACCCGCCGGAAATTGCGAATCCGGGAGAATCAAAACCTCAACACAGTGATCCACCGCCTTTGCCGCTGTCTGCATCCACACCTCGCACGGGGTCAGCCTCGCCAGCTCCGGATCGAGGAGCACACATTTCGGCGCGAGGGAGGGATGTGATAGTTTCCTCTTCCCTGTTGGAGAGAAAGAGCCAGTGGAGGGGGTGTATTCGGCTGCGGAGAGGGTGGTGGGGAGGGATATGATCGGGATCGCGGCCGGGGTGAGGGCGGAGGAGGGAAGGGAGAAGACATGGAAGAGATGCGGGATGCTGTAGGGTCCTCCATCGGAAGAAGGGTTGGCGAGTAGCAGGGCTACCAGTTTCGCGGTGTCGGTGATGGAGCCACCGCCGAGGGTTATGAGGCCGTCTGGGTTCAGTTTACGACTTCAATACTCTCTATCAGTACCCATACTCCAACTACTACCCAATATACCCCGCCCCCGGGTCGGAAGAATTGATGGGCCAACAAACCACTCTTCCGCAACCTCCACCACCTCCTCCCACGGCGTGTGCGGCGTCACACCAACTCTTACACCGACCAATCTCTCACCCAACGCATCCCAGAGCTGTGTGAGGACTTCGGGGTGGTTGGTGGCGAGGGATTTCGAGATGAGGAGGTAGAGGCGCGTTGGTGGGGTGGGGAGGGTGGTGAGGGCGTTGGTGAGGAGGGTTGGGAAGGGGGCGCCGTGGTGGATGGTTGTTGTGCGGCGGAAAGGGAAGGTTGGTTCTATTGTGATGGTGGTCATGGTGGAGGTGGAGAGATGGTGCCGGTGCTGGAGTGGTGGTGGTGGTGGTGGTGGCGTTGGCGGGACATGACGGTGGTAATGTGGGGTATGGGGGCGGAGGAGGGAGGTGGTGGGGATGATGAGCCTAGGTGGATGCGGAAGCTGATGACGTAGAAGCTCAATTGGCGATGACACGTGAGTGTTACGGCGAGTGTCTTTCACCTATGATATCAGGTAAGACGTCAAACTGTCCATGCTCTGTGGTATCCGACTTTGATGAATGGAGTGACATTGATGTATGTAAAACAAGTCTCGTCAACATGTCGTATCAGTAATTTCCAGAAAATATTCCTCACGCACATCTTCTTTCCGTAACCATTACACTTCAAGTTTTCCTCCTCTTCCGCGCTCTCTCCTCGTCCAACTTTGCATTGGCCAAATCGACCTCCGCTCTTGCACAACGGAGCGCAGCCTGCGCCATGTCCAGCTCATCATCTTTAACCAGGATATCTTGATCCCGAGAAGCCAGCATGGCCTTAAGTTTCGCGATTTCGTCCGTCGACGGTGATGTCTTTGCTTCATTCTTTGCATTTAGTTTGTCCCGGCGCAGCACTGACAGCATTTCTTTCAGTGTTCCGATTTGTTCGTCTTTCTTCCCCAGCCTCGTTTTCAGTTCTTCGTGGGCTAACTTCATCTTTTCGTGCGTCTTCTTCAAGACAGCAAAGTCTTTGTTCTTGAGCTCCAAAGAATTTGCTTTGTCATCGCGCTCGGCGGTGAGCTTGCTGAGCGCTTCGTCCCCCTTCTTGATGTCTTCGTCCTTTCGCTCCGACTGAAAGCTGACTTTTCCAACCAGCTTCTCCATCTTCAACATTGAGTTCTTAACAGTGATTATTTCCTGCTTCTGCTTCTCGATTGTGGTCCGCGCGGTCATCAAATCATTTGTTTTCTGGCTGAGAGTGGCTTTAGCGGCGGCAAGATCTTTCTTCTGTTTCTCGACAACGGTTTTCAGCATCAACAACTCCTGGTCTTTCTGACCCACCACCATCTTGGTTTTCTGATGGACGATTTCCTCTTTCTGCATCACACTCCTAGTCGCGGCGACTTCATGTTCCTTCTGAGAGATCGTCTTGGTGATTCGCTCAAGCTCTTGGTCCTTTTCCTGAAGCTTCGCTTTCATGGTGTTAATCTCGTGCTCCTTCCGCAAGAGGGTGGCATTAGCATTCTCAATGGTTCGATTCCGTTCCTGCAGGAACCTCTGAGTGTGTTCCAGCTGGGTTTGAAGTTGTTGCGACGTTGTGGTGACAACCCCCAGCTTGATGAGGGTTTCCGTAAGGCGGAGTTCGAGTTCAGGCGCGGGCGTAGTCTTCAAGTTGTTTATGATGCTTGCACCAAAACATGGGGAAGGTTTCGTATCCGGAGGCTCACATGGCGGTGGTGTTGGGAGAGATGAAGGTTCCCGAGGTTCCTGTTTGATCTTTATGACGTCTGACGTTGGAGGACGGTAGGAGTCACCCGAGCTGTGACGGTGGATTGCAGGACGGTAGGAATCAATCACGCTCGGTATTGGTCTAGTGCTTGTTGCTGGGCGATAAGAGTCGCAACCTCGAGGAACCTGAGGAATATATCCTGGGAGCTCTCCGCTGGGCGTCGGTTGTTTTACTGAAAGCCCAGGTGGTGGAGCAATACCAGTCGGAGGAGGCCAGAATTTTCTATACGGATAACGTTGTCAGTCTTCCGCTCAACTCGCTGTCCCGTTTGCTGAAATCGATCTTCCATCCTCAGCTAAATCAAAGAAAACCAGATAAGCGGATCTTGATACGTACGAGACATTCAAGCTACCAACCTCATTCTCAATCCGCTGCAGAATCTGGATGAAAGTATCCACTGTGTCGCCGTTCTCCGGATAAATCTCCATGCGTGTCCACTTCTCTCCATCATTTGCCGTGATACAATGCGAGGCATCGCTGTTGACCCAAAGCTTGCACTTGTAGCGGTACTCGATGGAGGATTTAACTATTCCTCCTGCTGGAGTCAGCGGGATTCGGTGGATGGTAGCGGAAACTGCTACTTGCCTTGGCTCATGAACCGCCAGAGGACAGAAAATCGAAGGTAGATGATAAGCATCGTTGCTGGAGTAGGCACGGCCTGATGTTTGTCAATTTGATGGTAGCGGGGGTGCGGACTGATATTCGCTGGGCTGACTGGCTGGCTGACTACGCTAAACTGTGACCGAAAGTGTGAAATCTAGCGGGGAGCGAAGCGGTCGTAATCGAAGATGGCAGTATCAATGAAAGGAGGAGGATGGATACCGGAGAGGATAGACAGAGGGGAGAGTGTGTGGAAAAGAGACGATATCGGATGGTGTTGATAAGTGTGATGTAACAAACTTATATGGAGAGAAAAACTCACTCCTGTTGTCTCTCAACCGGGGGTCTGGCTGCTGTGACAGTGAGTGCTTGTGGGAAACCCACATATATATCGCCATCGATCAATCGTTAATTCAGAATATTGCTGAATGCCAGAAGACGACAATCTATTTTCACAAGAGGCGGCCGGAGGGGAAAGTGCCACCCGTGTCGTTACGATCGGAAGCCAATGCGAGTGATCGATTGTTCCCGGAGTTTTCTCTCCCATATCCCCGACTTTTCTACTCGCCGTGCGGGACCAGAGTCATCAACCATATAAAAATTCTCAGTTGAACCATCACTGACAATACCTATTTATTCCGAGGTTTGTATGATCTCCGAGGGTCGATCAGCGGAAGCGGGAGCGGAAGCGGGAGCGGAAGATCACCTCCGAGTACCGCCATAGTCCACATTATAAGCAGATCTGTGTTCAAAATGTCTACCACAAATAGCATTATTCAAGCACCGTAAAATCTAACTTGTTCCATTGCCCGCGTAACCATCATTATCCCGAGCAACAAATTGGGATACTAATCACCAACAGTCACTCGAGAATTTAGTCTGTCCATAGCCCAATCTACCAGTTGTCGAGAGAAACCAATAGAAAAAATGCAAGGACAACTGCAAGGGTGTTACAACATTGAGGATTGAACTAGAGATGCTCGGGATCTCACCCTGAGGTTGGAAGTGGCTACCAACAGAGCTTTTGCTCCTTCCCCCTTTCTTTATAACCCATGGCCGCACACGATCACCAGCATCACGTACCTCGCCAGTGGATTGTGATGTTGATTATATCATTTCATTCGAGTTTGGTGATGTGTGTGCGTCCGATGTCGGTGATGCGAAGTGCAGTTTGTTAACGCCCGCTACTTTACATTTCCACCTCCTGCTGCTCCCGCGACAACCGCCAATTCAAATCCTCCTCACCATCCATCGGCTCCTTCGAGTTTCTCACGTATTCCAGCCCTGCTGCTTCGCCATCATCCACTACGGTGGCATTCCCGCTGTTTCATGAAGCATACGTTATGTTCAGGAGCTACTGTGACGATACCTCCCATGACGCCATGTAAGGCTACTTGCTCTCACCTACAATCTTTTGAGGGTACAAACTGACGTGATTTCAAGTTCCAGCCATTCACTTGTACACCTGTATCGATAAAGCCGTCCGCCTCGCAGGGTATATAGAATGAAGCCGAGAACAGACTCGCCACAGTCACCTGCACCAACTTCATAAGGTTCGAAAACACCCATGAACCGAGCGATCATCACTCTCATCATGATCCCCATCTCCGCTTCCGCCGAGATGATAAGATTCGATTCCCCGGAAGCAGGCGGATGTGGTCATTTTACGGAGGCACGGATGGGGTTGGCGCGGCCGCGTCGCCGCGTGGCTGGGCTTTGCGAAGTCTCATCCCCTCTTCGATGGATCACATTTTGCGCGCACTATATGGGACCTAGGTTGCAAATCAGATGGTGGAGGTGGAGAGGAGAGGAGTCGTGGCTGAGTTGTGGTGGTGGTTGAGATGGGAGTTGGCGAGAAAAGGGGGTGGGAGGGAAAGTGTTGAGACATCGATTAGATCTAATCTTATCCTGGGTGAGTATGATAGATATCACCAATGTCAAGCTTGGGGAACTGACGGAATGGCACGACGATGACATGCATAGACAATCCTGTGAAGATTAGCCAAAATACACAATTCCATCGTTCAGGATCCATATCGACGGGCCAGATTCCGCCCGGCATACGTAAGGAAGGTGCCGAGTTGCTACAATAGGGAGCAACCTCAACCGCCGCTAGTACCTGTGTGGGTAATTCTAACTGTTGTTGATTAGAGCCCTGTGTTCTTCCGCTTGGCTGAGTCGCCGTTCGGCTGCTTCCGCAAACCAAATTCGCGCACCGAAACGCTGGATTCCTTCAAAATCAAGTCGCAAGACGGTGTTCACATCCTCAAAACCTCGTTGAGATGAAGAGGCGCCGGACGTGGTACGTTCGACAGCTACATATACGTTGACCGGCACCTGCTCAGCGGCTCCTCGTTTGATCTTCGTCCGGGATACAAATCTCCGGTTTGCGCGCGTCTACACGCGCATATGTACGCGGCTTGCGTACGACATGGTATGACATCTGTGCGAAGATGGCGTTGTGAAGCTAACCGCAAAACCACAGCACCGCCACAGGGGCATCAGCATTCCTACTCTTGAGCCTTTGAAGACTGGAGCACCCAAGTGGATTGCTGTCGTGTCAGCGGCACGATGACTTCAAGTCAGTTGAACAGCCGTTGTGAACTCGTTGTTGCATCTTTTAGTCCCGTTTCAGCTGCCGGCTGGATCGGGACCTTTCTCTCCGTCCAATTCACCACGTTTCTCCGCATCTGCAGGGACGACTGCTGCTGACGGGGCGTTGTTGATCGTGGATTGGACACACCACACGGACAGAAACAACTCCTGGGCGGTTGGCGAGGGGGACGGGTGTTGCGCAACAACCAAAAGTGCTGGGTTATGTGGGCGGTTGAAGGGCATCAGGCGTTCATGAGGATATTCACAACGTATAAGGTCGTTGCATCCTCGTGGCGGAACAGTCGGCTCAAAGCTCCCGCGTTGCTGTTTATCGGTGTTGAGCACCGTCAAATTTCGGAGGACTCGGTTCTTTTTGTTCCGCGCTTGTTTTCTTTTCCATTTCTTCGTCAGCGACCCACCTCACTCACTGGTTCTTGTTTGCAACGAAACTGATTTTCTCCTGGTTGAGCATCAGTTGAACGGTGGTAGGTTTACGACCGAGCTTGGAGTTGAGGTCTACGGCGATACAAGGTTTGGGGTCGTGGAAGCTACAGCTTGGAATCTGTGGTGAACATCATCATCGTCAACGTCCATCATTGCGCTGCAATCAGATCTTGTGGCACCCAGTTCACCAACCCTACATACGTCACCCACACCTTCGCCTGTCAGCCAATCCCGCGGAATATCTCAGCTCCATCCGCAAATCGTTCAAAGCCCAGGCAAAACGTTTATCCATTCCACACTCTCAAGGAAGAAAGGGCTTCTTGCGTACGCTGGAACAGAAGGTCATTGACGTTCGCTCGCTTGGCAAAGTCAACTCTCCACAGTTGGCGTGATCCAAGTCGACCCAGCTTGCCCCGCCATCAACGCAAGGGCCCTGGGCGTTGCGAGTCGTTCTAGTTTCCGGCATTTTAGCCCGGGCGAGGAAGAGCTAAAGGCCGACTTCCCGCTCACGGTTCGACATTTGGCTCCACTGTACTCCAACCTTTCATCCACCTTCACCCATACTTGTCGTCGTCGTGGTCGTCGTCCATTCTACCATTATCGTCCAATCTTGTTCGCTTCGTCGTCGTTTTACATCGTTCAATAACCTTTGTCGGCAAACTGTACTTTCGCTACCATCTTGCTCGACGATATACTCAGCGCCCCTCCAAAGTTTTTCAAGCAGTCCAGTTTATGGTCTGTGCTCTGTAAACTTCACGCTATACAAATCCCCTGAGCCCGCCCGTTCAATCTCTTTCTTCGACAATTCACCTGTTCGAACCTGCAACATCATGGCCCCAACATCATCAACTGTCACGCAACACCTCCACCGGCGTCTGGAGCTCACCACAACGGGCTTCACCTCGTCCCTCAAAGGCGCCCTCGCCGGCGCCATCATCGCCCTCGTCGTCATCATCGGCGGAATGGGAGCCATGATCTGGTTCTACTGGCGCGCGTCCCCACGGCCAGTATTCAACACCAAAAAGCGTCTCGACCTCGAAGAAAAGCTACCAGAATCCATCATTGAATCCGAACCTATCTCCCCGCACCGCCTCGAATCCGCCAGCACCATCGCCGTCCCCACACCCTCCGCGACATGCTACCCCACAACACCCTCTCCGACCTCCCCGACAAAACCAGAGAAACTCCTCGTCCCCGCGCGCACCCCAGACTCGGGCTCTAGCACTCCAGATAGCTCGAAAACACTCATCAACAGCCGGGAAAGCAGTGCCGAGGAGCTGCCCAAGGCGCAACGGAAATCACACCTCAGCAGATGCTCCGCCCTCACTATCGACACAGATGACGAGAAACTGAATCGCCACAGCGCCGTGTCCGCTTTGAGTAGCACCGCGGGAGTGCTGCCAACACCCACCCGCGAAATCGTCTAGAGGCGGGGCGGGGTAAATGGGACTACCGCCCGCCTGCCTTGGACTGTGCGGGGGAGCGTCTTGGGAAAGCTGATGGTTCGTGTGGTTCGTGCGTGTGGTCGACTCGGCGCTTCTTGGGACTTTGTCGGAATTGGACCAACCCGAGATCTGTCTCTGGGGCATCTTGTCTCCGTCCTCGTCGGTGTTCAACCTGTGCGGTGGACCAGTATGCAAGGTGACTGGATGGGACGAACGGACTGACGGGCAGACGGGTGGGCTGGAGAAACACACATTGTAGTTGCTGCACGCCAATGTTACTCGAGATCCCGCGGCCGCGTGGTGACGACGTCCGAGCCTTTTTTCATGCCGTTTCGTGGCGAGGGGTGGCGATTTTCGCCATCCCCACCATCATCACCATTACTATCACCGTCATCGTTACCGTCGCTGCCATCACCGCCGTCAGCGTCCAATGCACGGTTGGGCTTTGTACAATATCGGTACATACGCTTTTCGGTCTCAGCTTTTCTGTCTCCATTTATGTCTCAATTTTGTATCTCTTTTTTTTTTTTTTTGGTTTCTGATCGCATGGGTGCTCGGCGTTGTCTGTTTGTGTTTCAATTTTTTTGGGATTTTTAGTGTTTTTGGCGTCAAGACGGCTCTTTTCCCTTTTCCTTGTGTTTTATTTACAATATCTGCATTGTTTTGGCATCGTCGTCATCATCATCGGCATCGTTGGCAGTGTTGGATGGTTTTCTGCTTTGTGTTTTATATTGGTTTCAGTTCGTTTCGTGTTGAGAGGGGGTTCCGTTGAAATGGGTGCGCGGATAGAGTGTAGAGTGTAGAGTACTGTACAGGCCCCTCGGTGGGGTTGGGGGCGGGGTGGGGTTGTGGAGTTGTGTGATGAGTTTATGCCTTTCTTTGGTCTTTTTCCTAGTGTTATGTAGTGTCGGGATTGGGTGAAGTAACTAAAACTAAAACTATTTGTTTAACTTGACTGATTAGTTTTCCTCATCCGTTCATCGTCCGTTCTTCGTCAGGTTGCGTCTCCATTTGCTAGCCTACCCTACCTGGTCTTCGAGGCCGTGGGGGTTTGTCACCGTTGCGATTCCCCAGGTTCCCAAGCCAGCATCACCACAGTGACCCATCATTGTCAGCACCGTCGTGGCCGCGCGTTTCGAGTCGGAGTCTTATGCCGTCTTGTGATATCTCGTGGGATCTTGTGGTGTCTCGTCCGGTCTTGGGGGTCTTATGCTGTCTTGTCGTGTGTCATCAGCATTGATGACAGCGCTTGTTGGCGTGTTGGGATGATGTTGAGATGATGGAGGGTTCGATGGGACCACATACCAAGCTGTCTGGAACACGGGGAGAGGGTGGAGAGAGTGGAGGGAGTGGAGGGAGTGGAGGTGGATGTGGCGAAGACCCGAGACCGGGGTGTGGATATGATGGGGAAAGATGGCGAGCGATTGGGATTGTGGAGGCGTGTACGAGTAGATATACTATCTTCCTCTCTGTACACACAGTATGCTACGATTTTAGAACTGTAATTGGGATTGAGTTTAAAAAAAAAGTTGATCATAGCCATTGCTATGAATTGTAGCCGCCCGGCGTGAGAGTTGGAGTTTGTGTGTTTAAGAAGCGGGGTTGATGAGAGATGATATCCGAGCCATGACTTTATTACAGTACTTGAATTACACCTCCCCCACTGGCGTCTACCTTTCGATACACCATGACACACTTCCCCCCACCTCCGACCTCCCGAACTTCCGGATCACCATCTCAACCGATCACTCTGCAAGATCACCACTGTACCCATCCACCCTGCATCCGATCCCTTGATTCCCGCCCAGCACACCCGCAGATCCGGGAATGCAGGGTTTTACACACACAACGTCAATCACGCTCGTTAATAACGCTCGTCAATCATGGTCAATCATCAGGGTCATGCCCCTGATGCGATTTGAGGGTATGAACGCATGTGTCTCAGATTTGTGTCAGACCTTGGAGGAGGGAGTTTTGAAGTGGATGAGCTGACGGGGAGCAAGTTGGACTTAGATGCGGTGGTAGATGCGGTGGTAGATGGGATGAGGAGTTGTGGTTCTATGATGTTTGGATGGTATGACGATGACGGTGCGGGGGAGGGAACTCGAGGGGGTGGGATGAATCAAGGTACAGTAAGTATTCGTCAACGTCGATACTCCGAGTCACCAGCTTCGGATGCCGGTAGCCACAACCCACAAGCCACAAACCATGAGCTCCAACCTTCAAACTGCTGTATCGAACTCATTGTACTATGTTCGAGTAGAATACCGGCACCCGGCGCTTATAGTCCAGATATCATACCGGTAGACAAACCGGCGGACTGGGAAAGATGCATAGAGTACATCTGCATCGCTCGTTTTCTACCAGAACGGGTATTTCCCGCACCCTCCTGTACTACACTTGACAACGAGAGAGAGCATAAAACAGTAGAGCTTAACCTGTGTCGAAGACCCTGATATTCAAGGTGGCTTCATACTCAGACTTTTCGTCCACCTGTGTACTCTACTGCGCCCCGAAACTCCGAGCAGCAAAAAAAAAACGTGTCTTCGCATACGGCATATATCATCTCCTGTTTAGCATCCTCGCCGCGCCGTACCACGCTTCCGGAAATCGACCATTACAGCCACATCTACTGGTAAATGGTTCTTAAATTAAGGTTTCTGGTTTTAAGTTCCAGTTCCAGGTCAACATGACAGTGGTTCATCCTGCTCACTGTCAAACTTGAACGTCATGTTTCATATCTGTCGATGTTCAAGTTGATTCAACTTGCACGATGACCGTATCCTCCTAAAAAAATTCATTATTCTGGGTATAATATTAAGAGTCACTGGAATGGTATACGCTTTGTCGGTAAACGTCACGATCTCAAGAGTCGGTCTCGTATCACACCCGATGACTCACCCGGAACGCATTGAATACCACCTAAAGTCCTAAACTGCTCTACTGGTAGCGTCTCTATCCCTCACAAATCCCCCATGCTCAGGTTCCAACTCCCAACACCATATATATCAACCTCGGAACATAATATACCCTCGCTAAACCAACGCAGTACCCACCCACCGTCCTTATCAACATCGACACTCTCCGTAGACCTGTGCAAGCTCCATAACCATAATAAATAACGAAACTTAAGTTCTCATCCCTCCAGCCAAAAAAGAAAAAGAAACAGAAAATAAGACCCAGACGATGATACTAAAACCAACCAAAAACCTAGCACTGCGGACGACTTTCATTACCCGCGAAATGCAAAAATAACACTACCAAGTGTGAGTTACTCAACTTAACCGTTACTTCGCTCTACCCTCCCCCTTCCTCCTCTTCCCCTTCGGCTTTGGTTTGGGCTTTGGCTTCGGCGTCTCTTTAGTTTTCGCCTTCCCCTTCGACATCACCCGTGCCAACACACTACTCTCCTCTTCCTCTTCCTCTTCCTCTTCCTCCTCCCCATCAACCCTCTTCTCCCCCCTCGGGCGCGTCCTCCTCGTCTTACCCTCCCCCACTCTCCTCTTCCTTGACCTTGTCACAACCACCTCGACCTCCAGTTGCTCAGTTTCCAGTTTAGCCTTCTTCGCATTGGAGCGGGTGGTGACGCGTTGGATCTCTGGGGGTTCCTGCATCGGGCGTTTATTTCTCGCCGATCTCCGCGTTGGAGGGGGTGTTTCGGAAAATTTTGTGAGCTGGGAACTGGGGGGTTCGGAGCTGGAGGGTTCGAAGTTGCTGTTGCTTTCGCTGACGTCTTCGGATTCGAGTAAAGGGTGTTCGTCGGGCTCTGATGGGGTTAGATGTTTCGCTTTTCTTTTCCACGCTTTGACTGGCTTTCCTTTCTCCAATTGAGGCGTTTTAGAGGAGAAGGAGGAGTAAGGCTGCAAGTATAGGGAGGCTTCGGAGTCACTTTCGCGTTCGGGTTGGCCGTGGGGATCGACTTCAGGCGCATCTTCCGTGTGGCTCTTCTGCAGTTCTTTTCCTTTCCCCTTGTTTTTCTTTCCACCACTCTCTTTTTTCCTTCCGCCCAATCCCAGAATTTCCCTTTCTTCCATCGCTTCCAACGAATTCCCTGCCATGGCCTTTGCCCGCGCTTCCTTCAGCTCTTGCAAAGATTTCCGCTCCTCCTCCAACTCCCTGCGCGCCTCCTCAGCCTCCTCTCTCACCACGGTGGCATCACGCAACAACTCCAGATTCTCCTCATTTGCGTTTTTCCGGGCAATATGGTGCGGGAGTCCTTCGTCGCGCATAAACTTCCCCAACCGGGATCGACCAAATTCGGGGGCGCCCAACAGGTCCGGTATTGGGAATGGCTGGATATGCGCGTCTGCCTCTGGAAAAGGCCATACTTCCCTGTTGAATGTCAGCTTAGTTTCTCAGTGTATATCTTGCAAGAGCAAAATATATACCAGTTTCTGCCGTAGCGAATATACTTGTCGTGTCCAACCAAACGTCGCATTGCGTCGATAATCACAATGACTGTAAGATATCGGTCTGGATGATTGGGCGCCCGCGGGGGATATATTAAAACGGGTGTCCAGATCCTTTGGTCGCCGTCTGTGATGCAGAACGCTCTGCTATCCCACCGTGGAACTGAGATGTGGCACTGACCGTGACCAACGACTTCTTTGAGGTATCTTAATATTCTGTTTCCTGAAATATCCGTGAGTTACCACCTCAAATGTGATGTTCTTGCAAGTTTATGATTGAGGGTAGCTGGTGAGAGGGAAAGATGGGGGTTCGTACTGTAACCCAGAATTCTCCCCACCCGATGCCGCCGAATGAATAATTTGGCAATCAACATCCTGGTTTCTTCTTCCAACACCACGGGGCCCAGTAAGACATGTGGTGTTCCAAAAAAGGCCGGGTGTCTAATACCGGTGACGCGTTCGTGCCGATTGACGTCTTCCTCGTCCTCGGAATCGATTGAATATGGAGCGGGAGGTGGAAGATAAGGGCCTGAGGCTTTGGGGCTCATTTGAGTGACAAGAACATCGCCGGGAAGTATCATCACGTCCTGATAAGCTGGAGTGGCCTCGTCGCTGTCATCCGTATCATTATCCGATTCGGAGATCTCGTTCAAGTTAGCTATATCCTGCAAAATTTCGGCATTGAATTCGTCGTCAATTCGAGCAACACCAGCCTGGCTCGCTAGTCCTTCGCCATTCTCTCCAGCATTGTCACCACTAGCCACAAGCGCGTCCTGAAGCTCTGGGTCATGACCCATCTCCACGACATTCGAGTTGTCGTTACCGCACGGCGGGGAGCAGTCATTGGCTCCACATGAAACGGCATCGATGTCATCCAAGTTCGCTGGTTCTTCAACACGGTACACCCCGCGATCGTTGCCACCATGACCCAGGATCGTCATGACTTCGCTTCCAACAGCCTCGGTCTATTGTTTTGTGTTTCCAGCCGAGAATGATGTTCAGCGGGCGGATATGGATTCAGTCCAATTCTTTCGTCGAGGACTCGTCGGACTTCAGAGAGCGTGGTACTCGGTCGACTTCAAAGCGGCGGTGAAGCGTCGATACCGATGGGTGCAAATGGAGCGCAAAATTTGAGGCGACGGTGATCGTTGAAGGCGTCTTCTGGAGGCAAATCCAAAAAGGGAGAGGGAGGATGGTCAGGGCTTTAGAGGGGAGAGTGGGATCATGGTGAGGTGGGCGGGAAACCGTTGTAGACCGGGCAACCTGTGTCATGCACAAATGGCACAAATTTGTTTCTGAGGGTGAGAGATGTGCTCTGAAGCATTTTGGAGGGCCCTGGGGGTATCTTTCATAGATACGGATACGTTTTGTGTATATTGGTGCAGAAAGTTCTGGAGATGACATCGCGTTCGCCGAGTGCAAGCCTGTGGAGTGGTGGGTAAGGCCATGGAACTAACCGATATCTTTAGAATTATGAATGAATGCTACCTGAGCTTTTTCTAATCGAATTCATATTCGCGTGCTATATCTATTGAGCAATTTTACCCATTTCGAGTTTAGTTACTTTCACTACAGATCACCCGACGATGCTGGAGAAGCGAGCGTTGATGAGACTTCGTTTGTTGAAGATTGTGCACATGGAGGCAACAATGTGAATACATAAGCCTGTAGCTCATAGTAAAGGTCAGGTAATATACTTAGACCTCGCGGCAACACCTCTAAAAGATATCTATTCCCGATCTCTGGACGGACGATACGAACCTTCGCCTTCAAGTTTGCGCCTCTATTCTCTCAGGCATCGTCGATTTAGCTGTTACAAGAGCTTTAAAATTCCCATGTACGTGATGATGAAGTTAATATTCTTCGTCCCTTGTTCTGTTCGACCATTTTCCTCTCTCCTCGATACCTTCGCCATGATCCAGCTTCCCAAAAGTATGCATGTATTCAGCCGCTGGAACCTTGCAAGGATCTGATATCCCTTGATAGCGCTCTATAGTCATCCGCTACTGACTGGCTTATACTCTTCCCATTCCACCAAAAACGTATCTCCAACCTTCCATTTCTCTAGCGAGCTTCTCCCTTCCACCTCCATTCCATTCCATTCCACTCCCAGCTTATATCAACCACCACCCTCCCAGTTCTTTCTGGTTTACCACCACCAACACTATCAACACAACTCCCATTTTTCTCTTTTCTACTCCCTAACCTCTCCCCGCCAATCTCTTCACCGGCGAACCCAACTCAATGTTCCCCACTCTCCACTCCACAACTCCCCGCGTTTTCGGCCGCCTTCTCACCACCTCCAGAACCCGCACCCGCTGGAACCATGGTCCGTTCTCCCCTCTCTTTCCTCCACCAGTAATGAATATTCACTAACTCTGCCAGTAGTAGGAGCTCAATCCCACCGTCCAACCCTCCATCTTCAGCTCTCACCCACCCGCCTCGCCTCCACCCTCGCCTGTCACAAACACATCTACACCAAGCCCCCCACAAACCCAACCCTCACCGACGACGACCCCTACCACATCCGTCTCATGCTGGGGGAGTTTAATCTCTGGTCCTTCCCCCCTCTCTTGTTCCACTACTCCCGGTGCTGATGACTCCAACAGGTCGGGGGATCTCAGGAAGATGGCGGTAACGTTCCGCACAACGGCGGTGGAGGGGGCACAGATGATGGAGTATCAACAACCGGATGTTCTAGGGATTGGAGAGTCGGCCAAGGAGAGGAGCGGGAGAGAGCAGGTGAAAATGGGGGAGGACGTGGAGGTGGAGGATATATATGATATCAATGTGCTGTTGGGGGAACACAATATGTGGTATGTCCCAGTCCCCGAGCCTCTCACCCTCACTTCCATATCAACTAACCACTCTTCACCGCAACAGGAACGCCGACCTCCGAAAACTCAACAAGACCTTCATCACCTCCCCCGTCCCTTCAACCCCACCTCCCTCCCCTCTCACCGCCACCAATACAGACTCCGACACAACCTTTCTCACCGCCCACGGCCTCCCCCTCCTCGCCACCACCCCCACCCTCACCACCCTCACCGCCTCACTCCTCACCCTGCACCACCGCCTCGCGGTCGCGGAGTTCATTATCGATGACCCGGGTGTTCACGCCGCCGCAGCCGCGTCGTTGTCTATCCTTGAGAGTGATGGAAATGGAGACGGAGAGCTCCGGGTGAAGGGGGAAGGGGAGGGGGAAGATGATGACGTGGAGCTCGAGCTGGGGAGGGTGATGCGGGAGGTGGACGCAATGAAGAAGAAAGTCGACATCGCAGAGAGAGTGCTTGGAATGGACGACGACTGGGTTAATGCGTGGGTTTGGGTGACGGCTGGGGGTGGGATGGTGTAAGCTCGGATATCACCACTAGGCGATGAGGTTCGGGAGATGGAAGGTGTGCTGGTGGGGGGAAAGGTGGGGAGCTGACGGGGATATTGCGGGTTTCTGTTTCATGTTTTCATGTTTTCCGTCATGGTGCGGACATGGGGGATAGACTTTTTTGATTTCCTTCGTCATTTTCATTTTCTCTCTCCCTCTTCTCTCTTTCTCTTTCCCTCTCTTCCTTTTCGGCAACAAAATGGAGCGTTCTGGGTTCACGTTCGGATACCACTGCATGGCGGGGAGGAATGTTGGAGGCCGGCGGTGAGACAGGTGAGGCGTCATAGATGATAGATGATAGATGGTCACGGGTTGTAGTAGACGCTTGATACTGCAGAGTATAGAAATTGAATTATCATTATCATCGATCAGCCACATGCTACATTTGGCATCCTACTTCCGACATCTGGTTCATCATCATCACCATCCTGCCTCCCCTTCTCCACCTCCCTCTCCGTCGCCACCGTTCCCTCACTGCATTCGCCACGTTCCCTCTCGTCACAACGTGCACAACATCAACAACTAAAAGCCCACATATTAACCCTTCACCATCACCTCAATCACAGTATCATCACCAGAATATGCCTCTGCTGAAAGACCGCGATCCTGCATTCAATACTCTCCGTACACTATACTACAGTTCAAACAGCACACCTATGTACCAGCGTATATACCACGTGTTATGTATTATCCCACCCCTCACCCTCTTCATTACCCCAGGTGAATACTCCCCCAATCAACAGTTGCTTCGAACACCCTCTCCAACTCCAACACCACCTCCACATCCCAAGCTCACCCACCCACAAGCTTGAGAGTTCGTAGGGTGGCATTACATAACAGAGCACTCATCACTCAGTTCGCCGACTTCGCCGGCCCGCACTCTTGCGACGAGTTGCTGGAGCATTGCACGTTGTTCGCTGATGTCATCGATCTGTTAAGAGACACGAAAAACGTTAGCGATTGTGTTCCAGAGAAGCTGAGACGGGCGGGGATGCGGCAAGGAGGAGTTGTGGGGATGGTGATTGGGAAGATGAGGATGAGGATGAGGATGAAAGAAGAAGGGAAGGGTCCAGCAGATGGATAAACATTATATTGCATCTATCCATCCTCCCCCCCTCCGCCCCTCGCGCCCACCCCACCAACCCATCTCCCTCTCCACCTCACATCTCACATCTCACCATCCCCATCCCACAACCTCCTCCAATCCTCAAACCCCATCCTCACAGGGACCACACTGCGCACAACCAGCACGCCAGGCCCCCATCCCATGCCCATCCCACCACTTACCGTCATAAACGCAGCGGCGACATTATTTTCCGCCATGACCTCATTCCTGCCGACAATCTCTTCTCTCCTGGGCATCCTCCTTCTGGTCGCTTTCCCCGCATACTCGCTTCCCGCATCTTGTCCATTTCCATCATGGTAGTTCAGTGCCGTGTTAACCTCCCCAGCAGCGTCGCCAAACTCCCGCTGCATGTCTCTGTCCGGGGAAAATAACTTCACAGTGTAGTCGATTCCGGACACTGCGAGGAGGGGTTCAGTCGGGTGTCCAACGGCAACGTTAACGGTATCGTCATCCGCGTGAAGCAGCTGGACGAGCTGGGTGGAGTGTTTATCCCAGATGAAGAGGTGGCCGCAGTCGGAGCCCGAGACAACGTATTCATCGTTGAGGCCGTAGAAGTTAACGTCTTTGACGGTGCGGACATTGCAGTGGCCGCGGAAGACTTTGGTGTGTTCCCATATGGGAGCCTGGGGTTCGATAGGTTTGCGGCGGAATCGGCGTTGGCGGAACCAGAAGCCTGCGTCGTCGTCGTCGGAAGAGGAATTTTCATCTTCATCGTCATCGGAATCTTCTTCTCCTGAGTCATCATTGTCATCGTCCTCATCATCGTCGCTGTCGTCTTCGTTGTCAGATTCATATCGTCTTCTCCGATCGTGAAGCGGTGGTGAATCTCTCCGAAGGTTATGACCCTGCTCGTCTTCCTCCGGCGGCATCACGCTGTCCGCGACAAGACCCGCATCCCAATGCAATCTCTCCGTGGCCTCCGTTGTTCCCTCCGCATCACTATCCTCTGGGGCGCCAAAGAACGCCTGTTCGACCGTCGCGAAATCCAATCCTTCACCATACTCCATCAACAACGCGCGTCCGACGCGTTCACCCCAAAACCTCCGTTCCGCTTCCTTTGCATTCGCGAGACTTTGTGGAGGGATAGGCGCAGGCTGGATTCCTTGCTGTCTCTGAAGCTCGACCGCACTCTTCAGTGCTCGGACTGCGGCTTTGTGGGATTGGAAGATGGTCTCGCCAATCGTGTCGACATCTCTGATTGGATGTTCAGGCGCCGTAAACTCCATAGACTCGAAGAATGAATCGAGGCTTCGTTGTTCTCGCTGAGAGAGGGGGGGATTTTGCTGCTCCGGTGGTCCTGAGTGCTGCATCTCCTCCTCGAAATCGGATTCATGGTAATGCGCCATATTGTAAACTCCTTGGTTTCCTTCTGTCAAGAACGTGACGATTGTAGTCAAAAAGCGGATCAGATACGTATCGTTGTAGCCTAGTCCCAATTCAGCATACACACCGCTATATTCTTGCGGGATCTCGGTGCCAGTGAAATCTCCGGTTGTCGCTAGAGCTCGTGCAAGTGCTCCGGAACTGATGACAAATGTGCGTGTCTTTCTCCGAGCTCGTGCTCGGGTGGCCCTTCGCATGCGATGTCGTTGAATTCCGGGGGTGTTTGGTCGGCCCTCGACGGAATCAAACCAGGACTGGTCATCTGCATCAAGATTGACGAAAGCGCGATTGATTCGGCGGAGAGCAACGATGGCGACGCGGAGAGCGGCTTGGTAAGACTGGATTTTATCTGCGGCGGGCATTGGACCCAAACACGGTGGAGAAGAACGGTAACTGAAAAGCTCGCGGCGAACATCCACAACCAACCCAGAAATAGTAATGTTATTAGATCCTGGTACCAAGGTTTCAAGATCTGGCGACGATTCCCCGGATTCCGTGTCAGATGGTGAATGTGTGCGGCGTCGTTTCTTCGAGGATCGATCTTGTTTCATTCGGCTCTTTTTCTTCTTGGGCTTGACCTTTTCTGGATCCCATGGTTCTCGCCCTAACCCAGGTTCGTTTGCATCTGGCGAGCGGTTCATGTCGAATAGATAAACACCGTCGCCTGACCACGACACCACAATCTCATTTGGATTCGCGTCAGAAATCTTGCAGGCCGTAATGTGGGAGTTCTGCATCATCGTATCCCAACTTCCCTTCATCCGCGGTGCAAACCTCTTCACACATCTTGTCGCGCTCGATAATCCGCCGTCTTCAGAGCTCGACGCAAATGGCGATCTCACCCGACCAGTCTCAGCCAGCAAGTCCCGCCCGGTCATCCGCCGATCGTGGAGGAAGCAATAAAGATGTGAGCCGCCGAGCGCGATGTAATGAGGTTGAGAAAGCGAGCAGGAGATAGTATTTAGCTCGATATCATGGTTTTGATAGGAGATCAACGGCGGATTACGCTCATCTTCGGCATCAACTTCGACGCCCAAGTATCGTCCGCTCCTGGGCCTGGGCCGGGAGTAGGCGCTTGATGGTTGGCGGAGGTCAAACTGCCTGACTGTACCGTCTTCAGAACACGTAAGGAAGACATTTGGCGACGATTCTGTAATGATGCGCTTCACACTGTCCGTATGGGATCGGTAAACACGGTGAGCGTCGTAGTGGATTTTCCCCGGTGTTGGTTGATTGACAGCTGGCTCAAATCGCCTCCGTCGGATGCCTGTTGTCGGTCGTTGTGCAGGTGTCGACAGCGAGTCGGTTGAAAACGAAGAAGGCGCATATTCGATATCAAAAATGCGGACCTCTGCGTCTCCTGCTGCTGTAATGATGGTCCGATCGTTCGTATGTGGCATAAATTTGACAGAAAAAATGTTATGAGTATGGCCCGTTTCGATGCGAGTGTTGAGGGAAAAGTTGTTGTATGCGCTGTAAATGTTCACACGGTGGTCGTCACTGCCGGTGGCTAGCAAAGAGCCGTCTCGAGACCATCTACCAGCCCGCCATGGTCAGTAAGAAGATTCCGGGGAGCAGAATGACGAAGACTCACTGCAGAGCGTTGATACACCCGTTGTGGCCCCTCAGCTCTCCAACAATGTCAAGATCTTCCACCCAGCGCTTCGAGCCGTAGATGCCGGCAGTGGAGCTGAGGCCGCGGTTGCCTTCGAGCTCGCGGCGGAAGAGCTTCTGCTCAAGCCTTGAAGATTGGAACATAGTGGGGAGGCGGTGGGTTCGCGGGTGGCATAGAAGGTGGCGCGGTGGGAGTTGTGGTGGTGAGTGGTGGTCGCGGAGGTCCGGGGCATGGACAAAGAGCTTCACAGCTTGAGCTCAGGCTTGTCGTCATGAGATGCAGCCGCGCCATCATCAGCCCTCAGCCCCGCACTCTCGTCACACTATTCATAATGTTGGGTTTTGAAGCTCTTATTGATAATTATAAGGTTTATCTAGTCCATTTATAGTTTGACATCTACGTTCTGAGGTTTCTCAAATATTGCAAAATGTTGTATGTCGTCATGATACATCACTCATAGCCTCAGTTCCTGTGCTCATCATTGGGCGGGCGCCTTTACTGGTGGAACAGTATGGCTGGTTGTCTTCCTTGTTGTCATTCTGGACCACATCCACTGTGGTATCATATGGTAAAGCTTCGGACGTCTACCATCGGGGACCCAATGACGGCACCTTATTCTCATCTCAATATACTCCCATACCAGGACCCAGTAGCCTGGGTATGCTCAAACACCACATCTGTCCAACTTCGACTTGCAGGCAAAGCAAAGAGCTCTACGCAAAAATGGTTCATGGCTTTCGATGGAGCGGCACAATGTGGTTTCACCAGCTGTAATGCTTCGTTGAATTGCTGCTGGAACTCCAAGGTGGAAAAATCATCGCGGATCCGTATGATTTCACCGACCCCATATGTTAGCCCCCCCAGTTTCTTCCACAGAAAGATAGAACTGGCACTGATGTACCCCGGAAAATACAACATCAAGGCCGACCCAGCGTCGCGGCGTATACACCTAATAGGTTGCACACGGCCCAGATACCAACGCTCACGAACAATCACCGTCTTCAGCTCATCTCCCAGCGCCGCCGACAAGGTTAGCCGTATCACCTCCACGGCGTTTTCTAGCGTCATATCCGATTTTCCGTCCCATGCTATCAGGATTGATGAAGTCAGCACACAAATTAAGACGGTTCCTCCACTCCGCTTACTATTTAAGTAGCTCGGATGGTGGGAACTTAAGCTTACCACTTTCTTTCCTGATATCGTCGATAGCATGCTCCAGCAATATAGCCGCACCGCCGTATACATAGTACAGCCACTTAAACAACCGTGGCGTGCTGAAGGCACGACATAAATCAAGTTTAACATCGTATATGGTTGTACACGATCACGCAGAGCCACAATGTGTGCTCCATACAAATCCACTGCTTTGAAAAAGTCGCGCGTGGCGGGTAGGTGGTAAACCTTCCTCTAGAGGCCATTATGTATGGTGTGGGGTCAAAGACTTTGAGTGGGTAGATGAGCATCCGCATTTTGGATGAGAATATTGTTGTCGGATGAATAAGTTGATTCGTGCGTTTTGGTGCAGTGGTAAGCAGTGTTGACTGGGAATCGTTGTTGGAAGCTCCGAAGGGTGGGGTAACGAAGTATGTGAGGTTTTATTATCCAAACCCGATCATGTGTGCACGTTGTGTGAACGATGAGTATACTTGGTGACATGACAGGGAGTGTATCTTTGCTTGTTTGTTCCCTACACAGCGACATAATATTCGCCTACCGTGACCACCAGCCACCACACCTATTTCCCTTAAGCCACAAATCTTAATCGCAAGTAATCTGTCCTTGAAAAACTCAAAACTTTTGTTTCCTATACATGAACATAACCTTCACCCACCGCAAGCCACGAGACCTATCTCCCTTAAACCACAAATGTTAGTTGGTATCAAAAGCATGATAGTGAAGCGGACATACCCTGGTTTATGTAGTACAGGTCGAGCAAGCTCTGACCACGGCCGCCATCCACATCTTGTCCGTCTTTGACGACACGTACTCCGCTACTCCCACTCTCACGTTCCACTATGTTCCATGGATACCGGAAAAAGCGGTTTGCACATACAGCGCTCCTTTGTGTGTGTGGAAAGGGAGATCCACGAGGAGAATACACATCACCCCGCCAAAGGCATTGACCTGCGCCCAGGATCGAGTGAGTAGCCAGAAAACGCCGAAGACGTGGCAAAACCAGACTCCGTTTGTACCGGTGGGCTGTTCGCCCGCCTCATAGCCAGGAGTATCTGTCTCCTGAGCCAAACTGGAGCTGGGGAGTTGAAGAGACCGCTGGAGGCGCGGAGGAGCAAATTGACTGACGCCTAGGGGTTGGGGAGGCCGCTTATTGCGAGGATGGGGAATCAGCGGTGAATGATGCTGGGATCGAGGACGACGAGACTTGCCCAGACAGAGGGGTGATTCTGGTGAGGGGAATTGGCATTTTCCGGCGAGAGGGAGGGTACCGCTCATGAACATTCGCCAGGGGAGTTTCTGAAAGGTGAGATGTGTTAGATATCTGCTTCTACAACTGAGGGAAAAAGCACAAATACCAGATGGCTCCAGTAAAGCTCCGCAAGCGCTAGATAGCCGAGCAAACCGATGTGGTTGTTGATGAGGGATGAGCTGATAGATCATCTGTAGAGGAGGCGGGAGCGTCTGGGTTCTGTTCGGAGATGATTGTGATGATGTCAATGTAGAAGCGGACGGAACGAGTCGGAGAGTATTGAAAAAGTTTTCACTATGAGCTGGAACAAAGACGCTCGAGCATCCTCACAGATTCTCACCCGTGAACGACTCTGCTGCCGGGGCTTTTGTTTCTTAACCCAGTGTATATAATCTCGCTTTTTCACTTCATCAACCATCCATAGACCCATTATATTTTCTCATATTTGTTTTTTGAAGATGTCCGAACATTGTATTCACAAGAGTGCCGAAACATGGATTCTCACGCATCCCCAACGAACTTGAAGCAACAGACCGTCACGATTTGGAGCTGACTCCATACGCAAGACTGAAACTCCATAACTTTGGAGCTCGGCTGTTGCACGTAGCCTCAGTTGGAGTTGAGACAGCTCAAAAGACCGCCAATTGGAGATGTCCATTACAGGTGGGGTTGGATGGGGTGCGATAGATATCCCCCTCCGCACCTTGTCTCTTCCACCTCGCATGTTCTTCCCGTAAAACTACGGTCTAAACAACAAAACCACGGAACCACGAAACTGAGAAAGTATTCAACCCTACTGCGATCTGCAAGCCGTATCAAACGAGATTCACCATCCAACTATCGTTGATGAAGACCGGAACTCGACCCACGAGCTTCGATGGCAGCGGGTCAGCTCGCCTGTCGCCGACGATTATCCATCAGCACTATTCCCCAGTGATGGGTCTGCCTACTCTATGATGAAACCCCCTGCTCAGGATAATGGCCTGAATTGGGGATATGGGTACGGAAAGATGGCGTCCTGCTCCATTCGCTGTGCGGGAGGTTAAGTATGGAGGCATCATGGAGCACGGGGAGAGAGGTGTGGAGAACAAACCGAATGTGAAGTTTTTGGATTCTATGGTCGTCTTCTACTTTCTGTTTGACCTCCTCGGCGAGAAAGTTGGATACAGTCCAAGAACGCTGATTTTGGAGTTCACTGCTAGGCCGTTCGAGAATCACCGCCGCTGGGTCGTAAAACCACGACCCACGTCCCTCAATCTATACCAGTCCTCCAAAATTCCTCTCAGAAGATATACCCCATCAATCCATCCCGCTGACACCACCAATCTCCTCCAACCCCCGTCTCCAAACACAGAACCACGAACCATCACTCCACCCCGATTTCACGACAGCTCCCAAACTCGTTCCCACACACAGCGAATAAAAAAAGAAAACAAAAAGTTTAGCATCATTGGGGGTTGAACCAGAAGGGTCGGGCTCAAGCCCCGTGGATGGGTGCTGGCTGTAGGCTAGACCGGTGGTCCATGTACCCAACTGCCTGCTGAGGACGGAAGGAAATGTGGTATAAACCCTTGCTACTAAATACAATGCGAGGGGGATGACGTGTCAAGGTAAGAAATAGCGAATGATAGATTCATGTCTTCATCAGTAGAATCGGGGTTGTGGACTTGGCTCGTATGATTCGATTAGATTCCGCGACACTGTGGTTTCGAGATACTGAGACACATCGACACGAAAATGTTTCTGGAAGCTGCTGAGAGCACTGGATCATATTCAGCCAAGGTCGATTCTTTCTTCCCCGATCAACTTGCTTTGGCCCCAACTACCCCACTACAGTCTTTGAACGCAACGATCAAACATCCGGCGATGGTCAAGCAGCAGAAGGCTAGATGATCCAGGACGAGTCTATGGATTAAGGCTCTCTTCTTTCTCTTCATCTTCACGGATTCGAGTCTCTTAGATGCGAGGTTACAGTGATTGATGGCCAATAACATCGTACGTTTCCAACTGACACGACGAAAAGGTTACGGTGTGCGGTTATTTACCGGAAATGACTGATAATGCCGAGCATTCGGTCAGATAGAAATAGAACGTGGTGGGAAACTTTCTATACATGCAACAATCGGTATGATCATTTCTTATGCGAAACGAAACGGGCTGACTTGGTCCGGGTACACTGGAACAGCAACAGATGACTTGACCCCCGGAATCACCCGTTACCGTATTTTTCCGCACAACTTCCATCGCGACACAGTCTCCATCCGATCCATTCCACAATCCGAGCCCACTTTGAGGAGTAACTACCGCTACACAGTGTTGCTCCTCCACGTTACACACAACGTCTGCAACAGGTGGATCCGATAGGGCTGACGAAACGCCCCCATCCCAACACACCCAGTCCAGCTCCAAAAACTCTCTCCCTTCCCACGTGGGGCGACTACCCGACTTCCAGCACTCTCCGTTTGTGAGTAAGTTCTCGCCTTTGGGCATCCCCCGTGATGCCCTATGTGACCTGCATCTGCGTCAACATCGGCATCCGCGTCGGCGGCGAAGATGGTGCGCCACCCGCTGTGGAATCCCATCAAGTTCTCCGCAAACAAGCGACCGATACCATAGACCGCCATAATTGTATGAACTGTACGAGGGCCCGTGGCACTGGAATCCTGAAGTGCGGCGATGGGATTAAGCATGCATGCTGCTGGCTCCAAGTCATCAGATCGTGACACCTGTTCACGGCATCCGCAATTGCTCGCAGTAGTAGGGAGGGCGTGTTCGTCAACACGTGAGGTTCGTTAACAATGTTGACTAAGGGCCGTGACGGCGGGTGGCTACAGCCGCAACCGGTCGGGTATTTTGCACCTTAGATACTGGCGATCCAGTCTTCTCGCGAGTCGCGACCAACACGGTTGCGGTGCCGAGAGCTGGGGTGGGCGCTTTATGCTGGCCGACTCAGAGTCGGATGTTGATATCGACAACACAGTACAGCTACGGTGACTGGGCTGGATGTTAACGTTACCCCACATTTTGGGAGCCCTACAGACGGGATTTCAGCTGATGCTGGGTTATCGGTATCGATAACGAGTACAGTTTCCGGGTTCGTAGGGTCCAGCGCTTCACCACTCAGATTCGGTATTCGGTGGTGGTGGTTTTCGCACTCGCGGATGACGTCGCCGATACCACCGCGACTAACTGAGCGACCGACGGCAGATCGGGTTTCCTGGACCTGTGATGTTGTGATGAGCGACGCTCAGCGCTTACGGTCCATGGCTACTGCACATGATTGAATGGTTTACATATCATCATATCAACGTTATACTGGATAGCCGGCTGTCACGTCGCTTTGGAGGAAGGGAGGTTTAGTCTAGTGTTGCTGACTACTGTACTAGCGAGTATTGTACCAGTATAACAGCGACGGATACGGACATTCCTGTTTGGGTAAATCTCGTCTCGTCTACCGGGGCCCTGGGGTTGGTTTTGTTTGTTGGAACTGTCTCACGCGAGGAAAGGTTTGGACACTGGGCTGGTGAAATGTTGGAAGGTGCATGTTGGGCGGGGGAGGTTTGTATGATACCGTCGTGGTTGTGGAAGTTGGGGAAACGAAAGATTCAGGGTTGCTTGTGATGAAAGAGCCGGGGTCAGATGTGTAAAGGTATGGTCAGTGTTTTCACGCTTCTCGCCATCGCCGGGGACGGTGGATAGACAGTTAACATTCAAGTTAGGCGTACACCACCACACCATATCATGTTGCACAGTCCGGTTCGAAGTTACCGATACCGATACCCAGAACACTCAGCATCCAACAGCGTTGCATTTCTGGAACCATGCACGGTGGTTGGATGCATGTAACATAACGATTCACCACCCATCCGTCAAATCCATGACCGGCTCACAATTAGTGTACAGACTGTGGGGGATGCGGGATTGTTATTCGTCGGGAGTCTGTTAGATCGGGTGGGTTTGGAGTGGGGATGATACAAGTTGTGGAGATGGGAGAGGGATACGAGATTCGACTCGATGAGGTAAGTTTGGATGAGATGGGCTGGAGGAACAGTTGAGGTTGAGGTGGCACGTACCCTAGTACGGTAGTACAGTACTGGTAGAGTACAGTACTAATTCTTGATGGATCGTACGCTAGCTACATGGCATTGTGCTGACGTTGGCCAGGTAGATACCTCTCTATAAACTTTGCTGTCGCAACAAGGCACCACACGTTTCGCCGCTTCGACGAGTTGTTTTCCTCCAGCTTTTCGAGGCGATTTATAGACTTGAGGATTTTCCTCCATCTGCTGTAAGGCGATCCTTGCAAGAGCGCTTACCTTTCACGTTTTCAAGTCGGCAACGCATTTCTGCGCTCTGGTTGGCCAGTCGCCCTGTGCAACTCTGCAAACTAGACTCGTTGATCGTCCGTCCGGGAAACAACCATTTGTTGGTTATGGGAGAGTCGAGGCGAAACGATATCCGCGGACGGAACTAGATATACCAGGGCTCTCCCGCGAGTCGACGGGACTGGCTTTTTTCCTGGTCTGTTGGTTTCGCGCAGAGAGTCGAGCAAGTCAGACCACTGCCTTCCATCACCATCACCGACTGACAACTCGCCAATTATCGATCGGTATCGGCGCTCTCTTCAGCTCGTCGCCGGCCGGGAATCAGGGGGAGGGCAACAAAGACAACTCTAACGACCGCATGACTCTCCCTCCCGACCGTGATTTGCGCTGTCTGCAGGACGAATTCTTCTTCTTCTCCTCGTCGTTAAGCTTGTCGACCTCCACCTCCACCTCCCAGCAAGACTCAAACGACGTAGGGAGCTGTGGAGGTGCAGGATTTGCGGTCAACTGCACGACTTCCAGCTCCGCCTCAGGACCGCGCCTCGCCGCCAGTGAAGTACAACCACTATCGACAACGCCTTTCCGGGCCAGCACAGCACACGCGAGTTGGCGGAATTGACGTCGGCTGGCAGAGACTTTTATTCCCGTGCCCTTTTGGAGCGATCCGCTCGCTTCTTTATCTGCTCAGTCAGTCTATCGCTACCAAGTACTGGAGTGCCAGTTTGCCACCACCGACCGCAAGGCAAGAAGGGTAGGTAAGCTTAAACCAACCAACCCAACAGCCCTTTCTTCCTTCGGCCAATCGCTCACAGGGCTCGGTGGCGATCGATATAGGTACCTGAGCTTCCCCGAGTTTTCTGTCTCTGCAAGGACCACACCGACGATTCTCCTGCGACGATACATGATTCTGTAACAACACATCCACAACCACGCCGCAAGTCGCCAAGCTGGATAGAATACGATCAGCACCACCGCCACCACAATGGAATACCAATACCATCACCACCATACAACGGGGCTCGGAGGGCCATCGTTAACCACACAACAACAACAACAACAACAACAACAACGGGTCATCCCCCGGCTACGCCCAAAACCATCAACCAACCGATTACGCCCGTCTCAATCCACAACTTCCAACTCTGCATCATCACCAGCATCGATATTATCCTTCTCCGCCCCCCGCTCCACCGCCGCCGCCACAGAAATGCAGCAAAACACGGCGATATACACACGCAAAGACCGCCGGACCAGTGCATTACCGAAGCCGATCGCCCCGGCGACGGCTATTGCGCCTGTAAGGAGGATTAGTACTGCACCGCCCATTGCAAGGACATCACAAATGGCGATACCAACGCCGCCGAAACGGACGACGTCGGCGGCGATGAAAATGACAACGCCAACGACAACGACGCCGCCGGAGAAGCAAAGGAGACTGGTCCGCAAACCCGCCAGTACGGAAACGGGAAAGATGTATACCTTGTCTTCTGGCTCCTCTTCTGGGAGAACATCGTCGACACTGCCATTGTCGCTGCAGATTCGCACGCCGTCACACGGCTCGGGGGAGCATTGCATGAATCACCCCTCCACCACGGGAGTAAGAAAGGTTTCCGGGGGATCAATATCATCCTCGTCGTCGTCGGTTCCGCGGTTAATGACCCACGATCTTCCGCTGCATCACCACGGACTACATATTGATAGCAGCAGTCCGTCGACGAGATACACGGACTCACCGTTCAGCCTCGCGAGTATCATATCAACGCCAACTTCAACGTCGTCAACGTATTCCCCGGGACCTGCTGCGATGCTGAGGAGTGTTAGTTCTAGCCCTGGGAGACCGGTGGGGAGAGCCAGGAATAATAGTGTTGCGAGTATCGAGGGCGCGTTGGATCCTGTCAGGGAGGCGTCGGCGTCGGCGTCATCGTCGGACTCGACGCTACGCGGAGGGAGGGAAAAGACGAAAAGTGCAGCTATTGGGGTTTCGGGACCGCAATGTCCTCCGGCGATGTCAACTACTCCTACTCCTACTTCTACTTCTACTACTACTGCTACTCAGGTAAACAAGCATCCGTCTGGAACTGCGTCCGCACCGAGTACCCCGTTCATGGCCGCTAATTCGCCCAAGCCCACCACATCACCAAAACGCCTAGCACTCCAGAACTGGCGGCGCCCCAGTGCCTCCTCGATCCCGACACGAACCACAACACCTGCGCCGGCTGGACTGGGGGTTTCCTTGACCGGTGGTACCTCGTTATCAAAGACGCGAACGCACTCCACGAGCTCTACTCTCCCCCATCGGACCTCTGCCGAGCACCCGCAACCGCAACCCGCCACCGTAACACCACCCCTCCTCCCGAAACCCGTCCTCTCGAAAACAACACCGAGAACATCCACGATCCCGCAGCCCACACGGAGGCCCAGCGCCGACCGCAGCGCGAGCCCAACGAAACCACACCCACCGCAGAAAGTTGCCTCCACCTCGCGCCTCAACTTTTTCTCCCGCGGGAGAAAGAACTCGGAGGAGAGGCCGGCGGGGAAGCTGGTACGGCCTGGGCCCGCGGCGGGGACGGGGTTCGAGGGATATGGGGCGTTTGGGAGGGCTTCGAGGGGGCGGAGTGGGAGTCTTACGAATGGCAGTAACGGCAACAACAACGGCAATGGAAACAACAACAATAACAACAACGGCAATGGCAATGGATCAAGATCACGCAGCGGCAGCGCGAACTCGGCAGCGGGCACAAACCGCAGCCGCAGTGGGAGCCGCCCGGGAAGCAGGAATAGTGAGCTCGAGACCGAGGTTGATAGCTACTTTGCCCAACGCCTGAATCCGGTTGTTATCGTTGGTGGAGGCGGGGGTGTGCACACGCCCACGGGATCAGTGGACATGGTGCGGAACGGGAGTAACAACAGCTTCCTTGAACCCGCAAGAGAAAGGAGTGGGAGCGCGGTGAGCTGGTCGACGAATAGTCCGGGGAACAGCGACACGCCGTCGGTAGCCCGGAGGGGAACAGAGAAAAGCACCGGTAACGTCACCGCCATCATCCCGAGTCCGCGTGTAGGTCCGTCACCGAGCCCGGTATCGAGTGTCAGGAAGCATTCGGTGGAGAAACAGGAGACCAAGTCGAAGAGGTGGAATATTTTTGGGAGGTCGAAGCAACCCACGACGACGACGACGATGATGACAACTCCGGTGATGGAGGGACAGGATACGCAGACCCCGCGAACGGATTCGTTTAGGAATGAGGTTTTTCAGGCTCATTATTTGAATTTTACACCAGATGAGGAGGAAGATGCTGTGGCGGTCATGGAGAAACTTAGGTTCGCGAGGCAGCAGCAGCAGCAGCAGGGGAATATTGCGCAGCCATCACCACCACAGCCAGCTTCCGGGTTTGCGCAGAGGGAGAGGAAGAATAGTATTCCGTCGCCGCTTCGTGGGGTGGAGAGGAAGAAGCCTCAGAACTTGGAATCACCAAACCTGAACCGGCCCAGCGTGCTCCCGCGGATGAGGCCTACACTCCTGCCGACACTGCAGACCCAGGTTCCCCCAAAAGTGCCAGAGCAAGAGTTCCAGGTCAACTGGGCGTCGTTCCAGATCGCGCCGTCTGAAAAACCGGCCTCCACACTCCCCCCGTTCGAGGACTACGACCCGAAAGATCTAGCTGGACTCCGAGCGCGCCTTTTTGCGGTCGATACACCGCAGACCGCAATCAGCATGGCGGACCTCGAATGGCCGATCCGGGATGAACCAAACCCGCCAATGCCGGTTCACCGCGAAGAAGAAGAGGAAGAAGAATGGCCGGAATACGCGAACCTTTCCGAGTTCCTGGATACCATCACACAGACGACCCCAGGCCCAGATCCACAGCCAAAAATCGCGAAGAAACCACAACCCGTGAAACGATCCAACACGGTGCAATCAACCGCGTCATCGCTCGGAGCTCCGTTTCAGTACTCGCGCGCCAGTACGCTGTCAACAGTCTCCCGCGACTCGAATATGAAGGAACTCAGAGACTCGGTGAACATCGATTCGTTCTCGGATGACGAGGAGGAGGGGAGTAAGCAGCACGACAACGTGTATACTCAGGACTCCCCGACGATCCGCCCGATTGCGTATAAAGACCTCGACATCCCGGTGCTCAAGATCTCACGGTATTCTGGTTGCAGCGGAAGTGGGAGATCAGATCTCCTCCCGCACACCCCGGCGAAGAAGAATAGCCTCCAAAGCCCCTTCTCCATCTCGTCGTTTATCGGCGCGTATGGAGAGACCAGACCGGGAAGTATGGTGGAACAGGTTGTGGAGGAGAGGAAGAGGCATAGGAGGAATGTCGATTCGGTCGATACCGTGTCGTCGGGTGGGTCCGTGAAGGAGGTGGCGCAGGTCGATGAGATGAAGGTGAGGCCGTGGGCACTTCTGGCGTGGAGGTGGTTGGCGTTTGATAGAGTGCTTGTGAGCCCCGCTGCGCACGCAATGATGAAGGGGAGAGGGAAGAGGATGTTGGTGGTTGATGGTCTCGGAACTGGTGTGTATTCCCTATCCCCTATTCCCCATCTCTCTCTGTCTCTATCCCTCCATCTCCCTCGTCCCCAACTCCTAACGCTTTCCCCTGGTATCTAGACGACTGGTCCTTCTACTGCGCCCTCACCTACCCCACCGCCAAAATCTACAACCTCACCTCCACCCCTCCCCCCCTGGGCCCAGCTCCCCCCTCCTCCCCCCACCGCCCCCCAAATCATAAACAAGTCCACCACCCATCCCTCACCGCCGCCTTCCCCTTCCCCCGCGGCTTCTTCGACCTCATAACCTTCCGCTTCCCATCCTCTGCAACTCAACCCCACTGGCCCCTCCTCCTCGGCGAATGTAAACGCGTTCTCGCGCCTGGCGGAGAGATTGAGGTTGTGGTGATGGAGTCAAGGTTGGTCGGGATGGGGCCGAGAGCGAGGAGAGCGGTGGGGCTGGTGAGGGAGATTATGAGAAGAGAGAACGACGGCGGGGGGGATGGTAAGCGGAGGCGGAGGCGGGAGAGGGAGAAGGAGAAGGAGATGCAGTCGGAGTCGGAGTCGCAAAGGGTGCTGAAGATTCTCGAGAGGAAGGGGTTTGAGGATATCGCGACTTGTGTGCTCGCGTTGCCGGTTGTCGGGAGCGTCGATGCCGCTCAAGCTCAAGCTCAAACTCACGGTTCTGACTCTGCGGTTGGGGTGGAGGCAAGTGGGAAGAATGGAAACACTGGGAACACAGACCCCGACGAACCAGGATCGGTCAACGATGTGTTGGGGAAGGTCGCGAGGTGGTGGTATTCGAGGTGTTATGAGAGGGTGATCACGGGCGGGGGTGAGGAGATGGGGAGGAGTATGTGGTGTGAGAGGGGGCTGGTGAGGGAATGTGCCAGGAGGGGGACGAGGGTGGGCGTGGGCGTGGTTGGGGCGAGGAAACCGGGTGGAAGGGGGAGGGTGTAGAGTTTGGGAAGGGGGGGAATGGGATGGGATGATGGCGTTGAAGGTGTTTCGCTTGTTTTGTTGGTTTTGTTCTTGCTTTCTCGGGTTTTTTTTTCTCGGGAGTTTTTTTTTTCTTCTTTGGTTTGTTTTTCGATTCTGCATTATTCGTTGGATTGATGGATTCACCGATTGATGGATTGATGGATTGGTTTGCTTTCTGCGGGAGTTGGCCTTTTTTTTGGTTTGCCCATCTTAATGATGATGACGATGATGAGTTATGACCATTCTGTTTCTTCTTCTTCTTCTTCTTCTTCTTCTTCTCTTGCTTCTTTCGGCTTGGTTTTTTGGTTTTTGCCGGGTTTTGTAGGACTTGCAGTGGATTTGGATTTGAATTTGGTTTCGGAGCTGAGATATATCGTATCAAAGAACGGAAGAGGCGCGAGCCTGGCTAGGGAGTTGGTTGCTTTTTTTTGCTGTGATTTTAGTGTTTGTATAGCGGGGAAGAAAAAGCTGAGTAGGAGAGCTGTGAGGGATAGGGTCACGGTTGTGGTTAGTAGTTGCGTGTGTCTGGGTAGTTAGTAGTCAGTAGTCAGTGGCCTTGAGGAGAATGCAGCACGTTCAAGTTGGGACCGTACCCACCCACTGGCACCTTCGAAGGCCCGCGGCCGAGTTGTTCTCAGCTTATAATACCCTGCGGTGCCGCACACACTGCACGGATATTCCAGTCTAGGAGGCGAGGCAAGGCGAGGCGACGGCCCGGTAGAAACTAACGCCCGATATATACCTATATACCTACCGTGTACTTATGAGAATCCCGGTTGAAGCACCCTGGCCGCATGAAAGCAAAGTCACGAGGGTTGTTGCACATGTTGGAGGGGCCGTTGCGGCGTGGTGGTTGGTGGGTACCACTTGGTGTTTGGCGCCGGCGGGTGATGGGAAGTGATTGTGATTCTGATTCCTGCCAGAGCTGGAGGAGCTAGTGTGATAGGTGTGATGGGGAAGGGGACGGGGATGTAGAGTATCTGTGGTTGGTGCCGCTGGTGGGAAAGAGGAGCTTGCAAGATCATGTGATCATGATCTTGAATATAAACGGTTGCGTGGTGGTTGGTGATTCAATTTCGACCGTACGGTCTGTAGGAATATAGTACAAGTATCAAGCATCATGGCGAAACTCCCGAGCTGTGAACCAAATCGGTAGCGAAGCATGGAATTCTGTTCATCTATTCAATTTCATCTATCGTCCGTTCTTCTATTCTTCTTCTACGAACCTGCTCAACTCTCGACCATTTCCAGACCATCTTCCAAATACGGCATACGGAGAATAAACCAATCCCAATGCGTCGTTACGTTGGTATCAGAGGAATTCCGTGCTCAACATACCCATGTTAGAGTTGCAAGCCCGAGTGAGCATCTGTGACTAACAATTTGGTGAGCGCGGTCATACTATGTGACTCGCCGCTCCAGCCACGCCACAGGTTATATGAGCGTTATCCACGTCTTCCCTGTTGCACCTCCTTCTTTCTCTTCTTCATCTCGTCGTCCATCACTTCAAGTTCGTCTATCTCCACATCCTGTCTACCTTCGCTGCCCTCTCCTGTCTGCGAACCTCGTCTTCCTCCGCCAGTTCCTCTGATCCCTCGACATCTTGCTCAGCTCTCCGCCTGCTACAAGACTCGTCCACGTCCAAGTTTCGCTCTCCTAATACACCTCTCGTTCTCGCTATCTCCCGGTACAGCCACGTTGACGGACCGGACGGATCTGGAACCGTCGCTCTTGGTCGCCAGCTACAATTTACGGACCGTGGTGCGGTGGTCCTGCTTCGAGTCGCCGCTTAGGTTGGTATCCCCTTCTCCCAGCGGGTGGAGGTCATGGTCTCGGATCCCGCTGATACATCTTCTCCGGGCTAGATAGTGTCAGAATATGATCAGCGTTGCTGCTCCCCACTGCACTAGCTGTTCGTGATCTCGAGTTGTTCTCGTCAAAGAATGTAAGAACTGATCATGGTCGATAATCTACGGATCTCGTTGCTTATATGCTGCAAAAGTACTATCCGAGCACAACGGATACGTGAATTTTCTTTCGTTCCGATGGATACGGAACGATTAGCTGACGGGGAAACACGTCGTAGGAGACTTCATGTTTCCGGGGCTCAGTATGTGGCAGCAATGCTCATAATTACGCTTCTATTATCACGGGCTTGTGGCGGATGGATATATCATACTAAAATGTTTCATGAGACGGGGGTTATCATAGATGGAGGAAAAAAGAATCCAATCAGATTTCATGATGTTCATCGGGAAAAGCCAGGTACTAGTCGCCCTATCCGCCCAATTATAGGGTTTTTTTTTGTGATAGGGTTAAGCGCGAGCACAAATGTGCCATGAGGGCCACTGGCTATGGGTGGTTATGGCTTTGGCTCATGGAGTCGCTTATCGTGCCTCTTTGACCTGGAGAGGGGACCACCGCTCGGGTATTGTGGATTTGTGGAGGAAGAAAGGTACCTCTCATGGCACCTGCTGTGGCACGGCCTTGTTCTCAGACGTGAGCACAGACTTCGTGCACGGACTCGGTGATAGGTAGATTGTTACTTTGGTTTTCCTGATGTTTGGGAGAGTTGGTTGAGAGACTACACTCGTGGCCTAAATGTAATGCTGCGGGTTTTGTTCTCGCTGTGATGCGGATGCTGTCGTCGATTTAAGTTGATGTATTTACTTTTTGTTTCAGTGATTGTCTAGCACATCTTCGGTTCAGTAATATAGTCACACCTTCCGCAGCCGTGTGGGAGTGTTTGTAGTTTCTCTCCCTTAGATCACTTCCTTTACAATGCCTTAAACATTCGCGATCTTATTGCTCCGATTCACACCATGAGGAATTGAAGTATGTTGAGCTCAGATTTTGGCTAGATACGTCTGTGCCCATGGAATTAAGCTGACATGATGGTTTTGCTTCTTCTTGATGTCCATCCGCTATAGAGTTGGGTTGGCTCCTGGTGAAAACTAAATTTTCTGCTGTTGTGACCGTCCAGTTCGGCGGTGGACGGCGCCAATGAGAATGCACATTGAACGGTGTGATGCGCGCTCATAACCACCATGAACACAGTAACCTGGGTCTGCACGGTGAATCGAGTATTGTAACCTATATTCCCACAGCTGACTAGTCAATACGGCCACTTGTTGTTCGTTGGGGTTCTTGTGGTCATCTAGGGCACTTATCGTCAATTAGGACCCTTGTTGTCAGTTAGGGCTCTTGATGTCAGATACTACATTGGCCTATCACCAGACAAATTGATTGACGGAGTGGCGTATGGGTCACGTGCTGCTCGTGAAGTTGGTCGGGTAACACACCCCTGCCTGGCACTTCATGTTGAGGTGTCGATGACTTGGGATGAGGGTGGAGGCAGCGGAATGACCGGCTCAATAAAGACCGTAATGACCTCCGCTGAGGATGAGCTTCAGGCATTGATGTTGGTGGATTGGAGATAACAAAAGGGATGTCGAGTAGCTGAGAGTAGGAAAGGAGAAGAAAAAAGAGAGGTTGAGTGGTGAAGTGTAGAAATGGAGAAGCCAGCGGGGCCGCACCTACGGGCTGGTGGTGAGATTTCAAGAACGCGGGCGGAGAAGTGGATCTGAGTGTCATGGCCATTTTTGCGGCGAAGTAGTGTGACGATGATATACAAAGTGCCAGCGCCTGGTGATTAGGAATCAGGTGAATGGGATGATCAATAGTGAGCGATTATTGTGTGGAGCTTGGATGATATATATGCTCTGAGGGTACTTTAGGAAACTTGGACGAGTTGAACGCTCCGTCATCGAGAGTTACGACTTGCTATACACTCTTCCTGAGTGTAATTTGAATCGCTTTACCGTATACTCGTATTTGTTAGCACGAAATCAAGTTCTTCTCTCCGAGACGGAGTAGAGGTGACGCAAATCAAATCCGCAGTCAATATGCCACGTTCACTGTCCTGTTCAGGAAGAGCTCGACTAGGGTTAAATTCGGACCACTTCAATCTGTCTCTCGAGGATACGACCCAGACTCAAACCTCTGGTGACGGAGCCTTCCGAAAGTTAATTCAGCTCTCCAAAGAGCATCAGCAGATCTTGACCGAGCTGGAGGAAACCCGCGAAGAGCTGGCCGTTACAAATTCTACCGCTCAGAAGCTAGAAGCTCACCTGGAAGACCTTGACGAGGTTCATCAGGCTACGATTGAAGTGCTCGAAGTTGCCGGGAACGATCTCAAGGATGGTTCCACAGCCAAGGTTTCTTCCCTTGAGTCACAAGTGGACAAGCTTTCCCAAGAACTGAGGGAAGCACACGAGGATCTGAACTACTTGATCGAAGAACACAAGCAAGCGCGCAGTGACTCGTCCCAGTCGGATGCCGCCCTGACTGAATATGAAAAGACTCTTGGCGAGCTTGTCTCTTCCAAGTCCGCCTTTCTTCAATCTAAGCTGGACGAACTTTCCGAAGAGCACCAGCAGACTCTCGAAGAGTTGAAAGGAGCGCGCCAAGATCCCGTGGATCTCAATGGCGGATACCAGCAAGCAGTCGGCGAAACGTACAGTCGGAACATATCATCGCCGAATACGATAAGTTGACTTGCGAGCTGGTCCAGTTGTACCAAAAAACTGGAACCGATTCTTCCGCCGAGTCCAGTCTTCTTCAAGCCAATCTGGCCAAGCTCACCGATGAGCACCAGCGGACACTTGTCGACTTGAAGAAGACTCATCAAGAGTTCGTCGAACTCCAAGGCGATATCGAGACAACGCGGTCGACAATCTCGAGCAATACAAAACTCAATTCTGCACCATCGCCGACCAACTGATGGGGCAGATCCAGTATTGAGACAATGTGGTCGACCAATTCGAGGACGAGAAGCATGGAGTTTTAACCATGACGGACGAGCTCTTTGTGCAACTCCAACTTTGCGACACAGCCATTGACGACCTTCGATGTTCGGCGAAACTCGAAAAGTCAACAAGTCGTGACTTTCAATCCACAGTGGATGAGTTCTTTGAGCAGATCCGCTTTCGCGACCGCTTCATCACTGATCTACTCGATCCATACTGAGAGGATTCGGATACTGTACGGGAACTGTACGGGAAAAATCAATTCTATCGACGATGACGACGCGTGTTCTATACCCAGAGCAGGGGTCCGGTTCGCTGCTGAGTCGGAGTCATCTACCCCCGGAGTTCCAAGTCGACTCACCGCGGGCCCTTCGACAGTGCCTTCATACCTTTGCGACACCTTGGCCTGTCGCGGACGGGTTGTACCTTTAACCAGCAGGGTTGAAGGGTTTAAAGTTTTACGGGGTTTGTAGGCCCTTCCTATCATCAGCGCATTCGGTTACAGCAGTGACAATTAGCTCATATGCAAGAAGAAAGATACCTTTCTGTGAGAGTCATCCTCATGCACCTGGTGCCTGTGCTGGGGATGCAGGATATACGGACAATAGCACCAAAGAAAATTAAAAGGAAAAAAAAAGAAAAGAAAGATTAGGGACGTGTTATGGAGGCATGATGTTATGATGTTAGGATGTTAGCTCATCTGGTTATGAAGGTTATGAAGGTTAGGAAGGGGGCGTTTCATGTACGCGGTTTGGGCGGCATGGTGTTGTATTGGTTTGACTATTCGCTTTTGAATTAGATTGGGTTTTCGGCATTGGGATTGGTGTTGAAATTGGTGTTGGGTTTTCTTTGTGGGTATTGTGTTTTAGGACCTGGTTTCGGGATTGTTTTTGGGAACGGTGTTTGGGCTTTAGGTCTTGTTTCTGGGTCCGTTCTGAGTCTGTTTGCTGGATTTGATTTCTGGGTCTGGGTTTCTGCGACGGTGCTTGGGATTGATTGGGTTATTGGTTGGAAAGGTAAGAATTTCCTGCTCTTCCGCCGCGAACTTGTGACTAACACAGATTTAGATGAGTAGAATCGAGGACGACAGCGAGGGGGACGGCGAAGATTATCGGCGGTTATCGAGATTATGGTATGGGCAACAAAGCTGCTGGTGCATTGCAGCTCCCCGATCAGTATGTTCTCGCCAATTCATCCGCTCGACATCCCGCTAACACCGCTGCAGATTATCGACCTGTGGGTTCTGGGGCTTTAAGTTTGAGGACATGGTGCATAGGTCAGACGGTGATTCGTCATAGACCACAGTGAGAACTGTCGACGCAGGTCAGACGGATGTTTGTTCAGAATGATTACGATTTGATAGTCCAGTAACACTGTTTGTCTTCTTATCCATCTCCCTTGGAGCCCAGGAGTGTCTAACAGTCAGTCGGGTAACACCGATCCAGTTTAAACGCTGGGATCTGGACAGTAGGCAGAGCATAGATGTTAGTGGCGATGAAGGGATCAAAGTGTACTAAGGTGTCGGAGTGTACCAAGGTGAGCTCCTAACGATTGATGAATTTCTTGTTGAATAGAAGCTGACGAGTGTTCACCACTAGGGGCATAATCGACTACGTTCGCACCTCCTTTCCAAAACACTATTGTTGCCTTAATCCATGACTTATTTCTCCCTGGTTCACACACTACTCAGCCTTGTTTACGGTGAAGGAGATGGCCCGTCGCCGAACGTGGATGCCGATGGACGGATATCGAGGACGGAATTTGTGGACGGAATTAGTGGAAAGAAAGAAGATTTGTAAGTCACTTTGTTTTAGTTGAAGATGGGAGCGTAAAAGCTGATATGGATGGGGGACATCCAGACTACAGACTACGAAATAAGCCTCGATTCCGATCTTGTTAGATCAACACGGTTACGCAACATGGGGGTTTCATCCGGATGCACCATTCCCGCCGTCCGAAGCTCTAATACATGGTACGGTGATTTGTTGCAACGTTTTGAATGTCATGATATTGGGCCCTGGGACGCAAGGGTGCGGGCGCAGATATGGTCGGATTAATCAAGGGGGCGGTGAGGAATGTGAATATCGTCCTGCATCAGAGCATCATATTGTATGACACTAATTTCTGTACTATATGAATGTGGTTTCGGCCGTACTACCACCCTACTCGCAGCGCCGGGCTGGGTCGGATCCGATCGGTTATGGTAATGCCCACCGCGCTCTAATACTGCGCTATATTCGACACATCCTGCCCGTCTCATGATCCAGATGGCGAGGTAAGATAATTGCATACTACAACGTCTACCTCACCGATTTTATCAAACCACCGTGCGCGAAAGTCGAAAGGTAATTCAACGTACATGAATGGCTTATTAGACGCTTGTCGTTGTGTAGACTTGTAAATTTGTAAACTTGTAGATTTTTGTATATTTGTGGATTTGTAGCGTTGTTTCTTTTTCAAAAACTTGTAAAAAAAATTGCCACTCCGTGTTTCCTATCAACTGTGCACAACTTCCATTATCCACGTTGTAGTGGTACTCCAAATCATTTGACTCTCCCCCTCCTCGTTTTTGGACAGTTTTTTTTCAAGAATCGTATTTTTTAAAAGCAATGGGAGGGTCTTCCCCACTGCAGCCAATACCCACTTGCCGTCAAATGCCCATCCCGACATCTGCCATGAAAGCTTGGCCTTGTTTGGCCGTTAACTGCCAAGTAAGCGGCAAAGTCGGTGCCATCCAGAGTAGCAAAATGACAACGCAATTTGTCCATGCGCGCGTTCGTGAAGTTTCTTTGCCCCGTTTAATTGGTTTCGTCTGGAGCCAGGCATATACTCGAATCGTCCCGAGGACGAAAGATATGGCCACCTTGATCACAAAAACAGGCAAACTTCACGTCTGTCCAAAGACAGACATATCGCTGCCCCACGGCCGGCGTCTTGGTCGGTTACATGCAAGCGGAGCAAGAGTACGGGACGGACATTTTATACAGCCAGTACAGAAGATATGTAGCGGGTCATGTGAGCACCCGAAGTGGTCATACGTCCGACAGGCTGTCACTCCTGTCTTGCTGATTCCGACGAGCGATAAACTTCCCGCTGGCCGACCGATAGGTATCATATGGTCGACTCGGGTTTTAAAGACGTAGGCTCTGCTACTATGCCGGCGAGGGTTCGGAGACGCGTCTGTATAGTGTATAGTAGTATAGTAGAGTAGCAGTGTAGTAGTGTAGCAGTGGAGCAGTGTAGCAATGGAGTAGTGTGGTAGTGTAGTAGTGTAGTACCGTTTGCTGTGAGGGTGGATAACACCGTCTTCGATGGATAGCCATGAGGGGTGGATATAGAAGTAGCGGGTTCGATCGTAGCGGGATGGGGAGAGAGAAAAAAAGAAAAAAAAATACCGCCGCTGGAGTGGATGATGAGAAGAATGAAGGTGAAGGGGTCGATGAGGATGGTTGCCGGTGAGAGATGAAGATGATGGAGGTGAAGGATGGAAGAGAGGGATGGAGGGGGGCTAGAAGAACGGAAGGAGGCGGTGCGGGTTGCGAGAGCGGGGAACGGGGAGGGAGAAGCAGGTGCGACATTGTGGATGAGATTTCGTGAAGGGCGGAGTGTGGGTGTCATTGCAACTCCTGATGGGATGGGCTTCTTTTATATAGCGGCTTGCAGTGAAGATGTTCAGAGTATTCGACATCGACTGGCGGAAGGAGGTTAGGTTCAGCGGGTGCTGCCCACATCGAGCCCCGTCATAGTCAAAGTGGTATAGTAGAAGAAACGTACGCAGCCGTGTCATTTACAATATCCTATCCTATCAAGCATTATATATTACATCCATCACAAACTGAACCCCTCATCTCTCCTCCGCTCTCCGAATTGCCCACCGCCTAAATCTTAAACCCGCCAGGCATAAGATTCGTAAACACGCCCGTGGGATCATACTTCTGCTTCGTACTCTTCAAGAACATATGATTCTTCTCCCCAAACGCGGGAAACACATCCTTAGCCTGATCCGTCGCCGCATCATTAAGATAAATAAAATCATCCCACAGTCCCCTCTTCTGTGCCGCCGCCTTCGCACGATTATAGATATTCTTCTGGACCTGGTCGACCCGCGCGGTGTCAGCGTCAAGCGCCCACCCTGCAAACTGCTCAGTCCACATGAAGTGCCGGTCATCGCCGGCTTTGAGACGGTTTTCGAGGCCCATCACGTTGCCGCCGCGCTTGCTCGCGCCAACGCGAATGTTGTTTTGCGTGATCGGCTGGAAAGTGATGGTGGCAGAGAGCCCGGCGACGTCGGCGATGGTGGCGAATTCTTCTTCGTGGATTTGCTCAATTTCCAGGATGAGGTCTTTGTCGGCGATGTAGGAGCCTGTGCGGAAGGTGTTGTGGAGGTGCAGCTGGATCCCGCCGTCGCCCTGGCTTTCCTGGCTGCCGAAGGTGTTGGCGACTACGTTGAGAGGGAGGTTGTTGGCGCTGTGTTGCCCCGGGATGGTGACGAGCTTTTTGAAGACGTCGGGGGTGTCGGTGGTCGCGTTGGCGACGGGTTCGGAGCGCCAGAGAGACATCATCCCGAGACTCATCCCACGAGAGGGGACGCGGGTGACAGTGATGATGGCGCCGGATTTGACGTCCGCTGCGGAACCGGTGACAACGAAGTCGGCGAGGGCGTCCATGAAGGCGGGCTTGAAGTCGACGCCCGGAGCCGGGTTGAACACCACCATGCCGATGTTAGAGTAGCCGATCGGGAGATCATACGTGTCCATGTCGAAGCGGGTCACAATGCCAAAATTCGAGGTTCCGCCGCGCAGAGCTTTGTAGAGATCCTTGTTGCGGGTTTCGGAGGCGTAGGTGATGGTGCCGTCAGCGAGGACGACCTGCCAGATTCGTTAGCGAGCGAGGACATGTGAAAGGGGCGGATTCAACAATTCACCTCGAAGCCCTTGATGTTGTCGCAAGAGAAGCCGTATTCACCGGCGACGTAGGAGATACCACCACCAACGAGCAAGCCCGCAACACCGACAACCTTCAGCCGTCCACCGATGACGACCTTTCCCTTGGTCGCGGCCTCGTCGAAAACTGGACCCCACCGGATACCAGGTCCAACCTGGAGAACAGAGTCGTTCTCCGCCCATTTCAGCGTGTTGAGCCGCTCAGTCGCAATCAACACGCCGCCGTCGATATTCGTGAACTCGCCGGGCATATGTCCGCCGCTCTTGAGCGCGAACTTGGTTTTGGTGATCCGCAGGATTCTGATGGCGTCGGACACATCCTTCGCGGACTCGGGGAGGAAGATGCAAGCGGGCCTCTTGACTGATGCTACGTCAAAGTAGTTCTCGTTCGTGACATTGTACTGCGTGTCTCTAGGGTACATGAGCTTCTTGGAGTGAAGAATCTCGAGCGCTGCGCACGAGGCGTAGGTTTCGAGGTGTGCGGCTGCACCAGTCGCGAGCGCAAGGAAAGACGCGAAAAAGAATGACTTCATGGTGAGATTGGGAAAAACGAATGTCGGGGGGTGGGATGCCGATGGTGAATACTGGGAGCACTGCTGTTTATATGTAGTCAAGCTTGCTGTAGCCGTTCGCGTGGGAGGTAAATTGGTAAATTGATACACAAACTAGAAGCTAGATTGTGGAGTACTGCGTGAAGCACATCGTTAGTCCCGCATCCGCATGGCCACTGGAGAGGATCGAGAAGGTCGGGGTATACCAACTTTCACCGGAGCTAACCTACCGACCAGAAATGTGCCGGCTGAAGGGATAGCTCGTCGTTAAGAAATAGCCCCTTCAACGGCCGCCTGGATTTTTCCATCCACCACCGGATGAGCGACGTTCCGTTCAACAATGGCGACAAAGTAAACAATGAAAGCAATCATATTATCACTTTGTCCGCACGCCTTGCATGTTTCACTCCCCACCGCATCATCAATCGCAAAAGCAACCCCCCCCTTATCGGTGAGCGATCCTCGTTTTGCCCCGCATCACGAATTTCAACGTCTGCAAAACGTGGTAACCGAAGAGTTTATTTCAAGCTGCTCTGCATGCAAAGTAAATTGTAAATTGCGTTTATATTGTCGGATCTTCTTGCTTCCGTGGTTGACAGCCAGAGCCGCCGGGGAATCCGCCGTTCGGAGCACGAGCCGTCATGGCCCATAACTCGTGGTATGTGATGCAAGGTTGACCAGGGTCGTCTGCAAAGCTTGAAATTGGGGTTTGTGCCTGCATAGATTGAAGGTCGTCAGGGATGTCGCCGCTAAGCTCAGGAACCGATGTGAGCTCTGAGGAGAATGGTGGGTGTCGAATATACGCGTTTCGTCAAAGTCGCGGCCGTTTCAGAGATATTTAGGTGTGAATATATCATGGTTCTGAACGATGGAGTTCGTCGTCGTCGTCAGTGATGGTGGGCATCGTCGCGCCCTGATAAGCTCCGGATCCTCCGCGTATCGAAACGCACGGCTGATCATGGTGATCTTCCGATGCTAGCTTCCGTCGCCGTTTTTTGGGTTGGGTGAAACTCCAGGGCCAGCTCGACAATCCCATCCCGTCCAGGAAGACGCTCTAAGCGCGGTAGTGGTGAATGTGCTCATCGTATGATGCGGAGATTCGAGTTGATGAGAGCGCGGGTGGCGGATGTCGCTGCCGTCACGATTGTCGTTGTCGCGAATACGATGGGGGTGTCCCTGATCGGAGCTTATGCGACCTGCGGCTTCGAGACTGGAGTCCACCGCGGTTGCCCTCGAGCATGTGTTCGACCGGAAAAGAGTGTACTCTTTGCGGTGATCCACACCAGGCCGCTTCGGAGGTTGTGCAATTGCTCCGACAGAGCCACTACATAATTGAGTTAGCCGCCACTCCATCAACTCAGTACTCTTCCGCCGCCCAACACAATGCTAACTAACTTTCGTGGTCCACTTACCATTCCCAAAAGCTTCGCGCTTGTGGCAGCTTCAAGGATGAAGCTGATGGCTCTCCTTTCATGCCATCGAGCGCTGGAGCTGTTCGAGCGTTGACCAAAGTGTGTCCCTAAAACAAAGACTCGTGTTAGCCTCCATTCCAATGTGACTCCTCCACGCCCCCGCAGCACTGCCATCATTCATTACCCACTTACCATCCAGTTCCGTCGAGTATCGCAGGTTTCTTCATGACTTCGACTCGCACAGTCTGGATCCACAAAGCGGAGAACAAACGGCGGGAGGTATCGAGACAGCGGAGACAGATCACAATCTTACAAGGTCGCGAGACCGCGAGAGAGGGAGAGCTGAAGAACGTCTGTGTCGATGATGAGGACGACTGACACAGAAGTGACGCCGCGACACGGCACAGAGCAGCGAGTGTGGCGCGTAATCTTGGCGCACAGACAATCATGGACGACTGACCAATGATGTTCCATGAACCAGCGCGGACCACAAGCTGGCGCCATCGCAACTCGGCCAAACTGCGGATGTGCTCCTTAGAGTATGATTCGGGTGAGTCAGGGGTGGTGAAGTGAAGGCAGGTTGCTTTAGAGCGCTGTGATACAGGCGATTGCGTTGTTTGATTGCTTACTAGAATACTTCTCCAGAACATCGCAAGCCCGCGCACGGAGGAAAGGCTGAGGGCTGCGAAATTCGGAATATTTCGAATCAATGTATACAGCATTAGTCTGCGGCGGGTCACCGTCTCGTTATCTTCAAGTTCTTCCCCCGATCTCCACAGCTAAATCCATTCACAATCGCCATCTGACCGTTCTGGTAATTATCAATCTGAAAAATCCCCCCAATAGGAGATTGGTGTCCGGCCAGGGTACACGAGGGCGTGACGATGCAGGTAGGGTTAGGGTTAGGGTTAGGGTTAGGGTTAGGGTTAGGGTTAGGGTTAGGGTTAGGGTTAGGGTTAGGGTTAGGGTTAGGGTTAGGGTTAGGG
>ML220129.1:0-17087 GCA_004786065.1 Ascodesmis nigricans
CATCATATGGCAAGTTATCATGTATATAAGGAGCAGGATTAGCCTCTCCTCTCGCTTTTCTCTTCAGCCCGTCATTCACCGTTTTCAGCACTCGATAAGCACCTAGATACGCTGAAGCCCTCACTACAAGACGTAGCCGAGAAGCAAGCTATCGACACCTATTCGAATATACAGAGTTGACCAGTGAATCGTTTCTCAGATTCTCTTGTGACCAGTCTGTTGTAACCCGACTCGCCACAACCCTGAGAGCCCTTCGCTCGTCGATTCCCCGTATTCCCACGGTCTGTCGATACAGCCTCACGCTGTCGTATACAGCATCGCCGACGTCCATGACATACCCCTTCTTCTCAACAATAATGCAATTTGCTGCCAATACTCTACAGCCTCAACATAGTCATAACGCCTCACGTTACATCTAAGCATACTCCTAAGTCTACGCCGTGACATTGTAGACCTTGCTCTTCGGAACCTGTTGCCTCCTGCCTCTTGTTCTTGTCCTGCCTCCGTTAATCGAAGCTTGAAGAACTATTGGCCCCCTCTGTTACCTGCCTCCAGACTACCCTCTCGATTTTGCCCTCTCTGTCCATTGTGCTTCTAGCCGCAACCTATTTCCCTGAAGTCCTATCTATTACAATTAAACTCTTTGGTATATTTTAACTCTTTTGTAATATTTTAAATATTTTATAGTATTATAATCTTTAATTACAAGCCTAACAGATATTTATATACTAATTGAAATTTAGTATCTTTTGCTTATATAATCATGGATTTTCTACAACAACATTGTATATATCTCACTATCACTTGTTACATCACCTTCTCTAATATCATCTTTAGTTACTCTGCCAATATATCCTCACTAGTTACTTTCAGCCCAAATTCCTTCCTTATGGGACTTCAAAAGACTTTCTTAGGGTAAGCACTCTTTTAGAACTACATACCTAGTTCCAGAAGGTTATGGAAGTAGCTTCCTGTTGAACAACCTCTATAAGGGTCAAACAGTGGCTGGTTATCTTGAAACTCACTGACTCATCATCTTTAACTATAGGAATGGGAGAATGAAGAAATCCATCATAGCCAGGCCATTGGGTGGCCAGGTGTGGGATCCAAGTCCTGGCCTCCTGCTTCAGAATTTCGAGGTACGCGTCCCGCCCGTATTCCGGGTAACCGCAACGCGACCGTGCAACATCAGAGCCGCCGCCCCACGATCCCCACCATTACAGAAGATCCTCTTCTGACTTTTTATTTCTTCTCAAGGTTGCCGAAATTTTGGCAAAGAGGGATAATACCCAGGTATGTTTTGAATGGCGTCGTTGTCAAACTATCCCTGCTGCCGGATTCGACCGATTGCGCTGACAGTGTGATGTGTCAGGGTGTTGAGTACCTCGTCAGTTGGAAGGGAAAATCAGCGGACTACTATACGTGGGAGCCGATCAGCAATGTCTCGATGCTCCATCTTGTTTACGGTTCGAAAGTTTCGCCGTCACCCCCTTCACTATTGAGGTACGAAATCTACATCTTTTGTTCTGGTGCCGGTTGAATCGGTTCTTGAACGCTGCTCCTTCTGCTCGGTGCAATGCTCATCGAGTGTATGAACCTTGTACTGGGTTTCATAGCTATCTGTTGAGCTCCGGGTTCCATTTCTTGCTTCCCTTGTCCTTCTCCGCTGACCGTCTATAGATCCTGTAAGAAGCGGTCGGCCTCTCATCATGAACATGACGACAACCAATATCTCATCAAACGCCCCAAAGGCTCGGAGTCTCCAACAGCTTCCGACAGGCTACCTCCCGGTTCTGTTGCGCCCCCCGATCGCCCTCTTACACTTCAGGATATCATCAATGGCGTTACTGGACAGCGAATGATAAGTGTCGTCAATGGCCGACTCGCGGATATCCCCAAACCGGGTCCCTCTCTCCCGGACGTTTTGAAGCACCCCGATTATTCCACCTTTATGGCAAAACTTTCCGCCCTCCCTGGGCCTCCGATCACAATACGTAACGAGTTTGATTCGACCAAACCGTCACCGCCGCTGGACTTTGAGTTCATGGAGGACCTGAAGCTTGGAGAGGGTGTCCCGGAGTGGGATAGTTCCGCCAGTTTTGGATGTTCATGTGGGCTAGGTGGATGCGAAAACAATCCGGAGTGCGAATGTTTAGAAAAGGTATGCAACCCGCCCTATCAATAAGGACAAAACTCATTATATCCCCAGCTTGACATGGACGAATCTCACAGCCCATTCGCCGAACTCTCTTATACCAAATCTCAGCGTCTCTGCCCTGGGCATTGCAACACGAAGATCATATACGAATGCAATCCTGTCTGCGACTGCGGCCCCAACTGTGGCAACAAAGTGGTTGGCCGCGGGCGTCAAGTTCCGCTTGAAATATTCATGACCCCGGAGAATAAAGGATGGGGTCTCCGCTGTCCAGAAGCTCTTCACAAAGGAACTTTTATCGGAAAATATCTCGGCGAAGTAGTTACACACGAGGAAGCCACGAAGCGCGCTATTGACGGAGACACGCGTGGCAGCTCTTACCTCTTCGACCTGGACTTTTTCACGGAGGGACACGAAGAAGACGGCGATGAAGGGAGAGAAGTGGAGAACTACTCCATCGATGGGCGTCTCTGCGGAAGTTATACCCGATTTATCAACCACTCGTGCGATCCCAATACCGATGTCTACGTCGTCGTCTCGTACCGCAGGGATTCCATCGTGTATGATCTCGCCATGTTCACGAATCGTGATTTACAACCGTGGGAAGAAATCACCTTTTCTTATACTGAAGGCCCTGCGCCAGTTGGTCCTGAGGGAAAAACGAAAACTTGGCCGTGCCATTGTGGCGCGTCGAACTGCCGTGGAGAGTTGTGGTAGTGATAACAAAGATGAGGGGCAAGGAATAAAGAGATCACTGTTGTGGGTGCGGGAGGAAGATTTCCTTAAAATGCGATTGCATCTTATTCTGCTTTACCGCGATACCGGTATTGTTTTGTATCCGCGAACTTTTCTGAGATATTAATATACGCATTAAATTGAATATCTTTTGTTAACCCGCATGTGTCTGTCTCATCCTTAGGTTGGTCATTTTTCGTACCGATTGCGAGATTGTGAGAATTCGGTAGTTGTGAAGGGAAAGTTGTGACCACATCATGTGTTGCCACCAAGTCCGCACATTGCCGGAAGGACACAGCGCCTGATCGACAGTTTGAGAGAAAAAAAACAAGGATATGAATACAGCAGCAGTGATAACTGCTGAATGGATAATACTTGTAGGAGCAAACTGAGCCCAGACGAAGTGGAATAAACTAGCGTTTAGTTTTATCATTGCTAGCACTCAACTCACTCTCAACACTACTACCAAGCCTAATGAAAGCCCTGGAGTATACCTATTGTCGTTACACCTGTTTCTAATCTTTCATACACAGCTTTCACTTTACCGTTCATCCGGCCTCACCACTATCATCCGCACATTTTCTGTTCTGAGCCAGCACAGGGACACAGGAACACGAGCATATCGATTGAAAACCGAATATATTTCCCCTCACACCTCACTAATATATAGCCCCCAACACCACCACCACCATCGCCACCACCATCACATTCAACATTCGATAATTTTCCGGATCTACCTCATCTACACACCCAGAAATAATAAGAGAAGTAGTTGTAATTATACAATTCCCAGCCTCCCGAAAAAGCGCGATTAACCCCACCCGCCAACCCCAAAACTCATCAAACATGAAGCAAAAAAAATCCCTGTCGTTGTATAAAACAATATCAACTAACCAAGCAAAACGGTAAAAAATAAGCACGAGGAGAACAACAGAAAAAGAGTCCAATGGGTATAATTCCGTACACTGTACAACTGATCGATAAATAGATAGTATAAATTCACCAAACCTTTACCACTCCAGCACGGCATAATACATAATAACGAAAAGAAAGGAAACGAAAAGAAATGTTGCTCCAGAACCGGGAGGAACGATGATGCATGATGCGTCTAGGGTATACATCGACGATGAAAAAGACGACGAAAAAAAAAAAGGAATGCTGGGAATATACGGGGTGTCGATAAATACGGTGGTCGAGATAAGCATTATAGCTGCGTAGCTGAAGGGGGTAATGACGTGGGCTGGTGGATAAGGATAAGGATACAACGATGTATGGTGTTGAGTCAAGGGCGTAAGGTCATTAGAGCAAGTGGTTTAAGCTTTCGCATATTTCGCTTTCTCGGCGACGAGCTCCGCGTGGAGGCGACGAGTCTGGCGTAATACCTCATCCCTATATCCATCATGTTAGTCTCCATACCCCCCCACCAGAAAAGGACGTATCAAAAAAAGGGCAGAACAAACCTCTCAGTCTGCAACTCCATAACCTCAATCTGCGCCACATTCATCTTACTGACGACCTCCGCCATCTCATTATCCGCTTCTCTGAGCGCATTTTCCAAATCCTTCACCTTTGATTCCAAAAACGCCGTTTTCGATGTATCAGAATCCGAGTTTCTCCTCACGGCCCAATCCAATTTCGGAGACGGCATGAACGGTGAAGTTGGCATTCTCGGGGAGGTGGCGGACGAGACCATTGTTGATTTCAATCGTCGGAGTTGGGATGTGTGTGTTTCCTTCAACTTGCGGCGATCCTCTTCATGGCGGGTAACCGCGTCGTCGGCCTTCTGCTGCGCTTCGAGAACCTTATCCTCCAGGAGCTTGAGTTTTTCTTGCAGGTCGTTAATTTTCTTCGCCGCGACCTCCTGGTCTTTCTCGCCACGGGCAATGCAGTCGGCGAGGCGTTCCCGGAGACGATCATTCGAGCCAATCTGGGCGCGGACCTGGGCAGCAAGTTCCTCAACTCGTTCAGAGGAGATGCGAAGTTGTACGGACAGCGCGCGTTCTTCCTCGAGATGCTGCTTTTCCGATTTTTGCAACGATTCAGCACGCTTTCTATATGCTTCTGCTTCGACTTGGGCTATGTCGAGGTTGAGTTGCGTTTCCGTAAGACTTTTCCTTAGGTCTTCGATTGATTTCTGAGAGGTCTCGTTGGCCTCGAGGAGGATTTGTTCGCGTTCGCTGACTTCAGTTGCTCCACCTGCGGATTGGGATTCGAGTTCGCCGATTCGGGCGAGGGATCTTTCATGGACTTTCTTCAGGTCGTTATAGGCTTGTTGTAACGATGCTGATGATACTAGTCCAGGATTCTGCTTAAGCTCGGATGCCTCCCTAGAGAGCCGTGCGTGGGCGTCTCTCAGCTCCTCGTGTTCACCAACAAGATTATCATGTTCTTGCAGTAACACGCGGAGAGTTGCGGTCTCCTGCTCCGCCCGTTGTAGATCCATCTGCAATGTCCCCAAGCTTCGTTCACAGACGAACTTTTGCTCCAATGCGTCCTCGGCCCGTTGGCGCAGACGATCGACCTCCCGGCGAAGGGCGGAAATCTCTTTGTCGCGGCCTTTCCGCTTAGTATTCGGGTTGAGAGCTTCATCGCGCTCAGCCTCGAGTTGAGATATACGCTCGCGGCTCTTGTTATTCTCATATTGCTGACGATCGCGAAGGCTTTTGAGTGCTTTGTGAAGGGCGTCGCGCTGAGCCTCGACATCTTTGAGCTTCTCGGCGAGCGATTCCCGGTCCTTGGCGTTGAGAGGGAGGGCAGGTGCCGATGTGGTTTCGGAAGGTGAGAAGATTGGTGAGGCGGGGGCAGATTGTTGTTGGCGCTCATGGTGCTGGTTTTTCATCAAAGCAGCAGCAAGGGAAGCGTTCTCGTTCTTCAAATTTATGAGCTCCTGTTGCATCCGAGAATGCTCGTATGTCAGTTTTCGGAGGTCAGAAGCTTCAGATTCGAGGCCCTCGACTCGGGCCCGAAGTTGAGGGACAATTTCGTCTCGGAGGTTGTCGCGTTCGTTTTTGTTCGCCTCAAGTTCCTCGCGGAGTGCCCTTAGGAGATCTTCAAAATTCTCCTTCATTTGCCGCTCCTCGACCAACTTCCGTTTTGCGTCCTCGATGACATTTTCCAAGTTCCGAACCCTTTCAGGTGCATCCAGATTTGTGGAGTTCCGCGCACTCTGTTCGGACATTAGCGAATGGCCAAATGACGCCACAGAAGATCATACCTGGGCCACTTGTTCTTCCAGTTCTTTCACATGTTGCTCTACCACCCTGCGCTTCTCCCTTTCCTCTTGTACCTTTCCAAGAAGCTCGAGTCGCAGTTGAGCCAAGTCCTGTTCAGCCTTGCGCTGTATCCTCTCTGTCAAGGCATCCGGCTTAGATTCCACATAATCCAACATCCTGACAGGAGTTCCGGCGTCTGAAAAGTAATCACTGGTCCGCCGACCTTCGGTAGTTCCCCGCCCCGCCGCCTCCGCCTGCAACCGCTCCACGAGATCCTCCAAGTCCATCTCCCGCCTGATGGAAGCAGCAAGATCCGCCGACACAATCTTGACCTCCTCCTCTAATTCATTGATAGATAACACAGAATAGGGAGTGTTGGTCAGCTCTGACACTCCATCATCAAGAGCGTTTGCTCGAGAGATGTCTATCAACGGCAAGGAGTTCTTTGCAAAACTTGTCTTTGGGGAGAGGCTGGGTGACGGATGATCCGGGAGCGGTGGATGTGATGCCAGCGCATTACCCTGCTCTCCTGTACTTCCCCATCGAAAGAAGCTGGTGAACCTGTTGGGCGATTTCGGTGGTGCTTCATCGACGTCCGGACTATGGAGATATTCGGTGTTGTTGTTGTAGCCGTTACCGTCCGGGAGGGCGATATTGGGCTGTACTTTTGCCGCCATGGGCGCAATGGGCTGAGACGGAGGTCTCTGTGTTTTATCTTCGTTGGAATAAATGGAGTTTCTCAGATAGTAGGACTCAGAGTCGGTGTTGATTCTCGCATGCCTCGGGGTGTCGTAGATGCTCGAGCGCGCGGTCGTTGCGCGAGAGGCAGGACGTGCGGTAGTTTTCGGGGAATAGTATTCTCTGGGACTGCGGTAGTCGTGGTGGTAGGAGCCAGATAGTCTTATGAAGCGTGTCAGAGGAATGAAACGTCGAGGGAGCATAAGCTGTCAAACTTGACAAAGAGCATGCCACACCTTGAATCGAGGCCAACAGCAGGCGGAAGTGTAGGGGAGTCCTGGGCGCGCAGATCAAAGGGCGCGGGCCGTGGATTATCTAGGGGCTCGTTGTCTGAGAAGTGGGGATCATAAGCATCAAACAGGCTTCCGTGAGAAGGCTTCCGGTCTGTCTCAGAAACCAGCGGCCATTCGCCAGAGAGGGAAGATGTAGGACGTGAACCGGAGGAGAGGGGGAGAGGTTTCCGCCGGATGGGCGAGTCCAGAGGAGGAAGAGGAGGAAAAGGTAGAGATTGGGTTGGAGACGGAGAAACTGGGGTATGGAGATTCAGAACAGTGGCTGGGGGAGAAAACGAGCGGCCTGAGGGAGAAAGGTCGGGTTTGGACATGGTGAACGGGCCGGGGCGGTTTTTCTGGAATCGGGGGTGTGGGCGGTGGGGGGTGGTGTCTGAGTTCGAATGTCGACGGGGGAGGGGTTGCTAGGGATGCCCGAATAGGGGGGGGAGTTGTTTTCGAAGAGAGCGACAAGCGAGAGAACGAGAATGTGTGGGGGGGAAGGGGCAAGGTTGGGGGTATCAAGCGGTTAGATTGGGGGGAGACTGTTGGGTGGACAAGCTTGGATTGGGAGGATGCTTGGTGTGTCTGTGGGTGCTGCACTGTGAAGCGGCGTACCTGCCTTGAGCGGCGCCAATGCACAGGCAGCATTACACAGACCCAGGAACCGACTCCTGTGTGGCTCAACGGCGATATATCACCACTACATATGTAGTAACTATCACACGCGCCCAAGAGAGATAACAGCATGTGCCTTACCCCAGATTCTCCTTCGTTTCTATCCAACCCTCAGTGAAGCCCCTGCCTTTTCGTCCTCGTCAACCTGCCTTATATATATGCGTTTGCATGAATAAATTTCTCCGGTAAATCCCGTTCTGTGCACGTCAAGAAGATATCATAATCAGCCCATGGTCACTCGCACTATCCCAATACAGGAAGGAGTCTGTGTTCAGTCTCCACGACAGCTCCTTCAGCTATACTATCAAGTCTTCAACCATGAACTAAACAAGTGGTTTTCGGTACTGTATAAGCGCCACAAAAGGCAGAACACCAAACTCCAAAACTGCGCTCTCCAAACCTGTGCTCTCCAAAACATCCACCAGCACTCCGATTATGACGCTTCCAAAACTATGATAACTCAATCATCAACGTCAAAACGACCACGTCATCGCTCCTACTCCCATTTTTACCCTTAAAACCAGCTGGTGCCCTCCCGCACTACGGGGCCACACCAGGACTTTCCTGCATCCACAACGTCCCACACAAGCACATTCTCTGCATGCTGGGCAACCATGGTGGTATGGGAGTCACAGGCTTCACCGGCATCTCTTCACTGACAGCACAACACCTCGTACATCTCCTCACTCTCACACCAGTTCTCGGGATCTCAGTCTTCCTCAACGCATCGATAACATGCTTCGTCCCGTAATTCAGGGTTGACGGATCATCATGCAATCCCAGCCAGCTCAAATCCGCCCAAAACAGCGCCGATATGTTCTTGATCTCTTTTCTCAATTCCGGGAGCGTCTGGCCCAGCAAAGTGTTCACCGTGTCGTTGAACATCTCAGGAATATCATTGTGCACAAACAAACTCCGCTCCATCGCTGTGCGTACTGTATCGGGTGCGTCCCCGTAGGCGCTCTTAACAGAGCTGTCGATGCTGGCCATGACTCGTTCGAATTGGTGGATCTGAATTGGGCCGGCTTGGAGGGGAGCGGAGAAGGATTTGATCGTCATGATGGCATCTTCATCCGCTTTATTAGACTGAACTAGACGCTCGGAGTTGGATTGCAGAATTTTGAGGGTTTTGCAAATGTACCGGAGAAACGCGCGGGGCGCAGAGCAGAGGACGAGGAAAAGAGCAGGCGAATTGATGGCATGAGCTTTGGCTTTAATTGTGGGGAGGGAGTTAGGGTGGGGTTCAGTCATCGCTGAGAGTTCGAGGAGGTCGGAGACGAGGAATGTCATGATATCGGAAAACCAGCGGACGAGACCAAGAAGGGATTGCATTGCATCTATACAGTGTTAGAAGAAGATTGAACCGATGGATTGAAGGGCAGAGATGTACCGGCTCTAAAGTTGTCGTCGAGTTGAGGACCTCCTGGCCCTTGTCGCTGACGTGCCCCGGGGGGAGGGACAGAAGTTAGGCCGGATGCAAGTGATGCCAGCCGGAGATGAAGTGTGGTCCAGGCAAGTTTTGCAGAGAGCGTTTTCGCCTGTGCATTACCATGAAAATCGAGAGAATATTGCATGCTCAGGCATCGTTGAAGGAGAGCATTTCTAATGAGTTTTTCACTCGGAGGGTCAACAGAAAAATCCAATTTCAAGTTCACGACACGGTGAATTTCTGAAAGGAACATGGCGTGGAAGGCTGTTGTTCTCGTTAGTACTGCTTGCCCATAAATGGTGTAAGAATGGGTTTCATGCCTTTGTTGTCGTATTTTGAGGCGACAAGGAGCAGATCATCATTACTCAGATAGTTGCTGCAGGAGTAACCGTGAAGGCAAGCCAGACCGACACTTGCTTTCAACATGCTCTCTGATACATATTAACTTTGTCCAGTTGGAAAGGCTGGGAGGCTAACCTGGATCCTCGATTGATCCCGTGATAAGCTCAGTGATAGCTATCTTGACGTCATTGTCAACCCCTAGCCGGGCAGCTACTGTATTGTTTGGACTCAAAACCATCCCGATACCTATGTCAAATAAGTTCATTTTTCCCAAAAGAGTTCTAAAGCACGTACATGCGTCAATTTTGGGGAACGAGAAGCCAACTTGCACCATATTAGATATCTTCCCGTCCGCCGGGTTGGGTTCGTGCAGCACCATAGTCGCTCTACTCAATCTTAGCACGTTTATCATGAGAAGGAGGTATATCCGACCAACCTATCCCGAAATTCCGCTGATCCATCACTAAAAGTTAACGCTACTACTGCGCCTGATGTTACCAACGAAACACCAACACAACACTTTTCGATCTGGAGATCATCTAATCTGAACAAGTCCAACTAAAGCCTCATTAGTAATGATCATTGACCAGAGAGTGATAAACTACCTGCTGATCCTTTTTATCTCTCGACGAATTACCTTGCCTCTGCAGCTGTTCGAAGCTCGGATGTATCGACTCTGTCACGTTCTTAAGGTCCCAGCGCGCGATGGCAGTGTAATATTCTTGGTTGTCGTTCTTTCCTGAAAACACGCACATCACTGTTGGCACCATCGGCATGTTGGCCGATATTTGTGGCGCCGGTCCCAAAACTGCGATGTGAGACAACTGAGGTTCTGTGTTGCCTATTGACGAGTGTAGAGGCTTGATGTGATGTAGGTCTCTGATCCGCTCGACGTGAATTTTGGGAGCTGTTGGAAACACAGGTGGTGCTTTATCGGTAGATGAAGGTATGGGGACGCCCCAGTCGATTGAGATCCGGTAAAGACGCAGTTGCTTTGATGCTGTATATGTTGCTAGAAGCACGTTCTTTCCTATGGTACGTTAACGTTGATGGTCACAGAGTATGGCTCAAGTACAGAATTCATACCATTATTCCACGATATTGACGCATGGGTAAACGTGTCATCCATTATTCCAAGATTTTCTAATTCGCTCGCACATTCTTGATATTTGCCAGAAGCTTCGACGTACCATAGCCTGATCTGACAATGATAAGCATCTAAACAATAAAAATAGCCAGCGCGGGTGTCGAACTATTCCAGATCTTGAGATTCCAATGGCTGCTCCCTTTCCCATAACCGGATGAAATGGCCCCAGCGGTTTGAACACCGTACTTTGGTACTTGTATTCGCCGTCCTCTTTCGAGACATGATTGATTGCGTATGGCCTGTTCGCTGGCAACCACCAAAACTCTACCAAAGCATCAAGCTCGTTGTCCGAAGCATAGAAACCAGCCATCAAAAGTAACTGGTTTATAGCCAGATGGACGGTAAAGAACGAGACCCTCCCAACAACATCAATCACGGCCAACTCGGCGCCGTAGCTGCTCCATGTAATATGCTGTAGTTGTACATCGCGGTGAAATCTGGAGACGTTGGCAATGGGATAGGCGTGCGTAAGCTCCCACTTCCCGTTGTTCGGATTGCAAGCTAGGTGATGGGTATCGACGCCGGTTCCTTCGGAGTTTATTACGGCTATACAACCAAGCTTCGACCATGCGATCCGTCTGTAAAAAGGCAGAGGCGGTGTCAGCTGAGCATTTCGGCGGACTGGTATGAGAGGATTGAGAGATGACGGGGAAATACTGGCTGCAGCCGCGATGACGAAGGTCTTCTTCTCGCGAGTCGAGTCTCGAGGAGGGAGGGCGGGGCGCAGTAGGCTGGAAGAGGTCGAAGTCCATGTCAAGGGAAGAGTGGTCGTCAGAGGATCGGGATATTGGAGTGAGAGCTTCGCGAAAGCTGATCTCCCGGTCTCACGAGGCCAGGGCTATGGAGGTAGTTAGAGCCGGACGTGGGGCTGTGGGTGTCTGACAAGGACATGCGCATTCAAGGCTGCGCACGAGGCGGGACACCCAAGGCTGAGGGTTTTGGCGAGAGAGAACAGGCTCACTGGCTGCTCATCACAGACCAACCGTGCCACTGTTCACGATGCATCATCATCCCATCCTCCATCCATCCTCCATCCATCCATCCTCCATCCATCCATCCTCCATCCATCCATCCTCCATCCATCCAGCTACCTATCCATCTATCCTTCCTTCTTGTCCAATGTTGTTCCGCTCCTGCAACCCTGCCGACGTCAGTAGCGTCCTTAGCCCCACGCTCGGATTTCAGGCGATCTGGCTCAGACGAACCCTGCCATGTGCAACTCCTCTGAACTCTTCTCCTCCTCCTCCTCCTCCCCCCTCCACTCACACTCTCTCTTCCATCCTCCACACCTCTAATTCCTGAACATCTCCGCCGCCACCAACCTCAATGACTCAAATCAAGGTATGGGGCAAGACTGCTCCGCAGGACCTCGTCGACTTCTCTCAGACCAGCTTGTTAGGCATGATTTGACCCCTCCATCATTCACATGCAACATTTTTTTGTTGACTGCAAACAGTCTCGTTGGGATCAATTGCGTTCAACCCCGTCTTCTGGAAGTATGTACCTTCACCAATTCTTCCTTCAAGCCATTTTTTACTGACCTCCTTGGAGTATCATTGCTCGTCAAGGTCCGCCGACCCCATTGTCGACTTGATCGTCATCGTCTGACCGTTGCAGAATACCATAACAAGGTCCTCACCAAGGTCTTCGGAGGAAACTCACGATACGGATGCTACTTCCTCGCAGTCGTCATCTTCTCCATCGGAATCATTCGTGATTACTTCTATGAGCAGGCCCTCCGCGATCAGCCTGCTCTTGATGTCCTCCTCGACCCCACCGTTAAGTACCTTGCCGGCGGATTCTTCCTCGTTGGCAATGTCCTGGTCATCACCAGCATGTACGCCCTCGGCGTCACCGGAACCTATCTCGGCGATTATTTCGGAATCCTCATGGACCACCGAGTCACCAGCTTCCCTTTTAACGTGACCGATTCGCCCATGTATACTGGTTCCACGCTGAGCTTCTTGGGCACTGCCCTTTGGTTCGGCAAACCGGCCGGTCTCTTCATCTCTGCTTTCGTGTACATCATGTACCAGATTGCATTGACCTTTGAGGAGTAAGTCCCCCGGTACTGAATCAGCGACTGGTACTGATGTTGTGATACAGTCCGTTTACTGCCGAAATCTACGCCAAACGCGAGCGCGAGCGCGCCAAGAAGCGTGGCTAAGCTTCTACTTCGATTACTGGTACCATTATTCTGATGCCGTACCAGGCAAGATACCCAGGAGGTCGGTGAATATGATGAGTTATGACTTTTGTATATTTAACATGGGATGGGCTTTGGCGCAAATCATTCAACACCTTGCGGCGTCTTTGGTTTAGATATAAAATACATTTTTTTTTGGGTTTGTTAGCTTTGCAAGCGGGGCATCCGGCATTGGTGACCGATGATATCATGCACGGAACCCGGCGGCCGTTGATGTCCCTGCACGGCTTGACAAAATCGTACAACTGTGGACCACTCCACCCCATCCCTCTTTCAAATTCCGTCCCTCCTCCCTACCTCGAGTTGTAGCATCATCAACCGTCGTTCTCTCATCGCCGAGATTCCAGTTCTCACGACCACTACGCACTTTACCCGCTGGCTCTGGCAGCCTTTCTGCCCAGGTTCCCATACACCGCTGGAGCTTGCGAGACACCATGGCAACCTCTCTCTTTGAGCTTCTTCCGAGCATACCTTATGGGCCCCCGAAACGACATCACTGGGGCCCCATAACCTCAACGTTAAAGTATGACCCTCTAAAAGACCAGTCTTCATAACCTTGCTAACTTTATCACCACAGCTGGTGTGAAGAAGACTACTATCTCACCGAATGTACTCTCAACCGGCGTTACCTACCTACCCTTCACACACGACCGGGCTGACGATTCGCCTTGCATGAAAGACTGTGCAGAGTTTGTAAACACAATGACAAATCTCATCTTCATATACGGCATGACAACTTTCCAGCTCCTGCGGGACGCGCGACAAGGGTGATGACTGACTTGAGGGTTTAGTGTCGTGCTATGGCATTTATACTACACTGAAGGAAGGCCATGATCGGATATTCACCGTGACGTTTTGCGGTCTGCTTTGTGTTGGTGTGGGAAGCTTTTTGTTCCATGCTACACTGTGGTGTAGGTTCTTCAGTGGTGGTACAGATTCAGGATTCAGATTGGCTAACATGATATGTTTGGTCTAGATTCAATGCAGTTGGTTGATGAGCTGAGTAAGGCGATTCTGCATTTCAAATGATTGAATTCCCCCAAACTGACGGATCTAGGTATGTTGTACACGACGCTCTTAGTGTGTTGGTGTAAGTACTTTCTCTCTTCATCAGTAATGAAAATATTGACAGCAAAGTAGCGTCATTCTCCCACAACCGCAGCACCACCTTCGCCACCATCTTCGGCTTCCTCTGCACCCTCTTCGCCGTCGCCATAAGCCTCATCTACCACCACCTTGGCGACCCAGTTTTCCACCAAAACGCCTACGCTATCCTCACAGCAGGGGTTCTCGGCCACTCTTTCTACATTATGGAGACGAAACTCCGGAAAATCGATTCAGCGGAGGTCAACCGCATGTGGAAGATGGTCAGCTGGGGCGTCGGCCTCTTTTTGACGGGCTTCTTGCTGTGGAGCTTGGACAATATCTACTGCGGGAGGATTAAGAATTGGAGACATGCTGTTGGGCTCCCGTGGGGTGTGTTGGCTGAGGGCCACGGGTGGTGGCATTTGTTGACCGCGGTGGGGGCGTATTATGAGCTAGTGTGGGGGCTATACTTGAGGTGCTGTTTGCAGGATAGGAGAGAGGAGTTCAAGTTGGATTGGCCCGGGTACTTTTCGTTGCCGGTGGTGAGGAAGTGGAGAGAGGGGGAAAGGGGAAGAGAGGAGGCGAGGAAGCTGAAGAAGGTGCAGTAAGGAGGTTAGTTGTGATGTAGTGGAGATACGGTCGAGTTTTTGTGGATGGGTTTAGAGTCTAGTGGAATACAATGAGATGAAGATTATAATGATACGTGTTCTCTGGACGACTGCTACGTGAAGTAAAACGACAGACAGTATAGTGGAAACGGCAAACGTAAGGGAAAAAACGCTACTTCAATCTGTTGTGGCTAAACATGAGGGAGAGTGATTCCTGGTGAGCGCCTCTCCTGATACATGAGATGGGGGGATCAGACGGCAGTTTAGTTATTGAGTATTATATGAAGGGTAGTGCAATCTTTACAACGGAGACGTAGACATCCGTCAAGTGGTGCCCCTCATCAAACGATGAATAGCGAACCTTCATCATCTTCACGCTTGATCACTCCGGTATCGAACTTACTACTCATTCTCGGTCCGATTTTGTGTATAACTGCACTGCGCAACTGTGTATAGTTCACCACTCCCTAGGGCCGTAGGTTACGTTGTGTTTGTGTACTGTGGCGAGAGGATATGGGGTTGGGTGGATTTCATGTCTTTCTTTATGTATCTACCTCGTATCCCCCAGTGGATGAAGGATAATAAACGAGAGTTATCATCATCGTCATTATACACCAACTGATTTCCACACTAGGTATAAGGCCGCACCTTCCCTATCGTCTGATAAAGACGTTTTACGTAGTCGTCGATCTTGTGATAAAATTCCGGTTATGGGCCCTCCGTTTTCATTTGAGGCGAAAAGCTTAGCTTTGAAGTCATGTACCACGATGGGTATCTATATTGTACGACGAGATGTCTGGTTTTTAACAAAGCGATATCGAAGGATAGTAGGGGGAGAGAGAGAGAGGACAAATCATCGTCGTCACTATTGTTCTGGAGAGGCCACATATTTCGTCCGAGAGATCCGACGGTATGACAACGAACCTCCCACCGTCCCAGCGGGCTTCTACCATTCGGACGTCTCTAGGCTAAACGCGGGTTGCAATCATCCTGTGTCACTCATCCGTTCAGCCTCCCAGCTCGGAGTCTCCAAACGCCGGTATCGCTTTTATACACGAAGACTATGAGGATCATGTGGCTCTGGTGTGCTGCACGAGTGGCAGCGGATCGCGATGCGGCCGTCGGATGAGCAGGGGGGTTGGGAGAGCCCAACATCTGTGCGGACTTGGGGGGAGATAGGTGCTTGTTGATAAACCGTAGTGGCGGGCTATCCGTGATGACTGTATTTGCATGGACTCACGACAAACACCGGAGTGGAAGGATTGTCAAGCTGGTAAAGTCGGACAAGCAGAGCTCAAAGGCGACTGTACCAGTACCATGATTGATTGAGCGTTGGGGCCAAGCTTTCTCAGGAGCTGGCGCACCCCGCACGAAGAAGCGAGAGGTGCAGCCAGCTCGGTCGTTCTTGCGTTCTTGCATGACGGACAGCATGACCACTATGACGACTTTATTTGTGGGGGAGGGGGGGGGGTGTTTGAACAGTTGGAATGATTGGATATGCCTCACGGGGAGAGGGAGTCTGGGTGCCTTTTTGAGAGCGCCTGAAGCACCCACCCACTTCTTCGAAACACCCATCCCTCCATCCATCCCTCCATCCATCCCTCCATCCATCCCTCCATCTATCCATCCATCTCTCCGTCTGCCACCCTCCCTCCCTCGCCTCTGCAACGACGTTGAGGACGACATCCTTGACGCTTGTCATATCAAGTGAGAGGGCAGACTGACGACGTTCCGGGGCCTGCAGGCATCGCATAGGCATACTGTAGTGGCGGCTTATCGAGCATCATCACATCGGTGCCTCCCCCGCCGCCACGCCTGGTCCTTATTACTACTGGATGATACCCGGCCACCACGCTGGGCGCTCACACACACACACACATCTGTTTCTCGCTCCGCCATCGCCCACCGCTCTTTTTATTTTTATTTTTTATTTTTTCCCAGAAGCGCATCCTCGACGCCTCGGTGGTTGGTTTAGTTGGTCCGTGCAGCTTCAGATTTTTGGTGGGACGTCGAGTGATGTAACGTAGGGGAAAGAATTTGGTGACCACCTTACCCACACGCACGCTTCAAGCCCACCCTCCATCGGCCGAACCAGCAGCAGCAGAAGCAGCAGCAGAAGCAGCAGCAGAAGCATCAACAGAACAGGACCAGGCAACGACGGGTCCCCTCCAACTCGGCAGCAAAACCGCCCGCAACCACACCACTGCGGCCACCACCACCCTCCTCTTCGCATCTCAGGTCTGGCCGCCCCTGCCTGCCTGCCTGCAACCTGCGCAAATCAATAGGCTCTCGGCACCCCTTCCCTTGAGCTTCCCACCCACCCACCCACCCTCCAGCAAGCAGCAGAAGCAGCACCCGCGTCCGTCTCGCGATACCCTCTGCCACCAGTGCCCCCCCCTCCCCTCCACTCACCTCCCCTCCCACCCCCTCCCATCCCTCCCACTCCCTACCTAACTCACCTCCTCAGCCTTCCCCTCAGCCT
>ML220129.1:17322-68500 GCA_004786065.1 Ascodesmis nigricans
CCCCCCGCTCTCGGCCAATCGAGCTCGCCGCCAGCGCGCACGCCCCCGTCCGTGCAATGTTCTCCCAGTCATCATCATCGTCTTCGGCCTTGATGTCGGGTCCCTCGTCTCATCAGGGTGGCCTGGATGGCTCTGGCACCATCAACCCCGCCTCTCTCAACCCCGCCGCCGCCTATTCACAGCATCTCTCCTCAACAGCCCCGCACATTCCCTACTCGCCGCCCGCGACAGCCTCCTCAGAATACGTGACCGACGTGAAACCCCAGCTGGACCCGCCCTCCTCTTCGTCCGCCAGTCCTCGCGGTACCAAGCGCAGCCGCTCGCCAGACCAAAACACCCACTCATACAAGGACACACCCACAACTGGAGAAGCAGGTGGGCTGGCTCTTTTTTACTGCCATTTAAATGCTTCAATTTCTGTTTGCCCTGTGCGCCATTTCACTCCCTGATCCACTACCACACACACAGCACCACCACACCATCTCGCTGTCCCATGATGCGCCTCCTGCTGGTGCCCCTGGCACCTCATGCAAGTACCGTAGCTGACCTTTTGCATTAGTCGTGAGTGAAGAACCGGTACGCCGAAAGAGAGGTCGCCCACCCAAGAACAAAGCTCTCGTCACTGCTGCTCCTCCCGCTGCAGGAACCAATACAACAGGGCAGTCACAGCACCACACAAATCCGCAGCAACATCAGCAGCAGTCGTCCGTCATCCCACAGCCAATTGGAACACCGCAGCTGCAGTATGCTGGCACCCCAGTGCAGCCCGTGGCGACGTTGGCGAGCCCTCCAAAACCGGGTCCAACCAAGACCACCACTCTCAAGGCTCTTCCGACCGTTCGAGACCACACGACGGACCAGTTGAATGCTGAGGGGGACGAATATACTATCCGCGACTTTGATGAGGATGGAGACAAGAAGATCTTGCCGACTGGCCATCTCCTGGGCGGCCGTGAGTACAAGTGCAGAACATTCAATGTTCCAAACAGAGGAGACAAGCTGTTTATGCTGGCCACAGAGTGTGCGAGAGTGCTGGGCTACAGAGACTCGTATCTGCTGTTCAACAAGAACAAGTCGTTGTACAAGATCATTGCCACGCAGGCAGAAAAGGATGATTTGATCCAACAGGATCTGCTCCCGTATTCATATCGGTCGCGGCAGATTGCCATTGTCACGGCAAAAAGCATGTTCCGGCAGTTTGGGAGTCGAGTCATCAACAATGGCAGACGAGTGCGCGATGATTATTGGGAGAACAAGGCGAGAAAGCAGGGCTTTACGGAGGAAGACCCCGCAGGCGAAAAAAGGCCGGGGGCAGCCAAGCAGAGGGCAGCGCAGCAGGCCCAGCAACAGGCCCAGCAACAGGCCCAGCAACAGGCCCAGCAGCAACAGCAACAGGCCGCACAACACGCTGCGCAGCAACAACCACCTCCGACAGCGCAACACCACGAGCCTCTCTACTCTCACGATCCTGTCCAGCTCGAATCGCAGCAGCAGCAACAGCCGCAGCCGCAAATGGTCCAGCCCGGCCTCGGAGGACCGGCGCCTGGGGGGATCATGCCCCAATTGCCCATGATCAGCATGCCACAAGAGGAGCGGACATCGAAGGAGCTCTACAATGTCCCGCGTCCGCGACAGGAAATCACCGGCCCGCCGTACCAAGACCGAATCCCGAGCGTGACTCCGTCCCAGATCATGGACCAGGCCCAGCACACGGCCGACTTTAACAAGAGCCTCACACAGCAACGGGGTATCAGAAAACAAAACATTAACGACTTTTTCGCGGCCAAACGCTCCCCGCCTCCTCAGCATGTTGCCAGCCCGCCCCTGGGGCATCACGGGGTAACGGCGCAGCACATGCCCCCGCCACACCAGATGCATCCGCCTCCACCCATGATGAGTCCCCAGCAGTTGTCTTCGCTGAGTCATCAACACCCGCAACATCATATTCCTCAGCAAATTCCGCAATTGCATCCAATGGGACGGCCTTCTCAGCCTTCAATCAAGCCTGATCAGCTCCATAATCCCGGGCCCGGCGGATACATGCCACAGGGCGCATATTACTCGCAGCCTCACCACTCTCCTCAGCCTGGCCACCCGCAACCTCAGCACCCTCTCCCCCAGAGACAACTGTCGCAGCCCCATCCGCAGACAATGTCCCCAATGCACGTTCAACAGCATCAGGGCCATCCTCAGCAGCCGAGCATGTACCAGGCCCCGCCCAACCAGCAATACATGCAACAGCCTTACTCCCCGCACATGTCGCAGGGCTACCGCCCCCAGCAGCCATCCCCCCAGCAACAACAGCAGCAGTGGTGGTCAGGGCCATAATTTACAATAAGTTGACCGGACACAACGTCCCCACCTTTTAGCTTTCACAGTCTCCTTTTTCCCTAATTTTTGTATCCTGAAGGCTCGGTTCATGATATCACAGTCGGTCGTTCGGTTCGGTTTTCCTTCATTGTCATCATTGTCGTCGTCGCCATCGTATTTACATGTTTTCTCTTCTCATTGGGTTCGGTATTAGGTTTCTTGTAGGGTTTGATTTTTTCTACTTTGGCTCGGGAGCTCTCGCTTTTCATGTCTATTTTTATTTTTACTGGGTTCGGATTTATTTTTCTTGTTTATTGCCGTTGTCGTTTCTTGTCGTTTTCTTGTTTGCATTTGAGTTTTTATGTTCCTGTATTTATGATTTTTTCAAGTGTTGACTATTTTTTAAGTGTGATGTTGCGTTCGATCGTTGTGTGTTTTTTGGTGTGTTTTTTGTGTGGAAGGTTGACGTTGACGTTAATTTGTAGCCGTCGTTGTTTTCGTTCGTTCGTTTTCGAGATTCATAATTGTGCCTTTGTAGCTTTTTGTTCGCTCATTTGCAAGCAAGTGCGGCTCGTTACGTTCATTCCTTCATTCATTTGTTTGCTCGTTCGTTCGTTCGGCTATTGTATTGTGAATTGTTGAAATGTTTGAAATGGGGGTGCGGTGGATGGAGCGAGAGTGTGAATACAAACTCTACTTTGATGACTATGATGGGATGGGATTGTAGCTAGTAGTTGGTAGGTATACTGGATGGATGGGGAGGTTGAGGGGAAGGTTGGTTGGTATATGAGACGGGTGGGTGGGTGGCCGTGTTACTCGCTACTTAATCTAGTTTGTTGTGTTGCGTTGTGTTATTGATGCTATTCTATCGATGCTACTCTGTTATGTTCTATCACGTCTGTGTCTGCCCGAATCGCGATATGCCTGAGTTGGGTGGCTGAGCTGAGTACGCGTGTCAACGTTGAAAAGTGCTATGGATATGGGCGCACACTATCCTCCTTCAGTCTATCCTTCCACTATACAAGGCACGGTTCTAGTATTCATGCCTGTGTCCATCATCTATCCCCTCATCCGGTCAAAATGTACCGTCTCCCAGGACTCGTGAAAACATTTCTCGGCGGTGTTGGGGTTGGTGATGGAAATATCGAAACCCAAATTTCAAATTTCAGTCTTTGACGTCAAGAACCACCAGTAGCGTATCAAATAATACCTCGGTGATGTGAATGAGGCGGTGGTGGCCAATATCCCAAATCCTCCTTTCTCCATATCAATATCAACATCCCGAGAATCGAAAAGTGATGCGGTTCGCGTTAGCGGGTGTGTGAATCATTGATTAGAACTTTTGAGTTGTGGGGTTTAAACAATGCAGTGGACGGGGTTGCTGGATTTCTAGCTTTTTTTTTTCTTTTTTTCTTTTGAGTTCTTGAGGTGTTGAACCAACTATCGAGCTTAGTTGACGCTTGAGTAGCTCCCGTGTTGCTTCTGTCACGACTGATTGAATTCCACTTGACTATAACTAATCATAGATATCCACAGCTTGAGCTGTCAACGTCAATTAACTATCGGCTACCAGTAATGATAACCTAATGCGGCCGTTCCTATACATCTACTATCACGGTGGACTACGAGGGCGAGGGCTGAGGATACTGGTCCTCTAGCTGGGTCGGCAAAACCACGATAACCGCCGCCACCACTACTCAAAACGGAAAGTGGGGTAGTTAACGGAGAGATGGAAAGAGAGAGAGAGAATTGCGTGCTGCTAACACTGTTGATGGTGATGAGTTTCCAGAGTAGTGTAGTAGTACAGGCAAAGAAACACGAAAAAGAGAGAGAGATAACTCCAGAGTCAGGGTCGGGTATGAAGTAGAGTACAGCTATGAAACGAAACATCAGATGATATGAAACGAAAAAAAAAAAAAAAGAAAATTGACAGATGATAGTGATGATGATCATGTAAAGTCCTAACACAAACCCAAGAAAGAGAGAACCCCGAAAAGCAAAACCAAAGGAAAGTAACCCCCCGTAAATCCCAATATCAAAAACACCATATCCCGCAAACGCAAACGCAAACCCATGATGGTACTAATGATACATTACACGCATAAACATTACCCCATATCTCCCCTCTGCTACCCCTAGCCTATATCATCTGCCCCAAAATCTCATCAAACGGAAACATATCCCTCTTCGCATACGTATCCCCACTTTCCAGCCCAAGAGCACTCACCCCGCCAAACACGACCTCAAACTCACCATTCGGCGGCAGTGAGATCGACATTGGTGGCGGCGGGATCCTCCTCAGTCCCATATTCATCACCACCACCTCTTCATCCTCCGAGTCCTCTTCACGGTCATACTCCCCACCCCCAGCAACCGCCATTACGGGTGTCTGCGGCGGCGAAATCTGATGATGTATATGTCCGTACAATGCCTCATCCTCACCAGACGTGGGCGGGCTCGGCGGCGGGAGTAGTGATTGCTGTGCTGAGAAGAGTTGGGAGAGGCGCGAGTTCGAAGAGCGGGTTATGGAGGCGGGAGCCTCGGATTGGAGGGATGGGATCGGGGGGTCAATGGTGCCCGAGGGGTGGTCGCCAAGGGAGTTTGTGCGGCGGACTGGGAGAGGTTGGGGGAGTTGAGGGGATTCCGTGTAGGAGTGGGCGCGCAGGCCGAGGGGTTTGATGGCGGGGCGGCGGCGGCGGGTGGCGAGGGTGGTGGGCTTTGGGTCCTGGGTAGGGGAGGTTGTTGCTGGTGGTGACGCTGGTGTGAGGTCTGTTGTTGCTGGGGGAGTTGTGGTATTCTGTGTTGCGAATGCGGGACGGCGTTCAATCAACCGTTTTGGGGGAAAGCTCGGGAGGACAAAGGTGTAGTTCATGGGGTTTGTCCGGATGGCTGCCGCAAATTGCTCGTAATCGTCTGGTTCAGGTTGGGCGGGAAAGTACGAGTCTGCAGTTTCCGGAGGCCTGGTGATACCTCTGGTGGTATTGTCGAATTCAAATGGGTCTTCTGAATCCTCCCATGGGGAGCAAGCACGTGTTGAGCACTCGCTGGAGCTGTAATCGGAAAATGCAGAAGTCGGCCATGGGCTTGCAGCGCTCGACTCCATGTTCAACAGTGGTGATGGGCGCGGAGTCTGAGTTGGAACAGGGAGACGAGGGGAAGAAGCCATTGCTAGTGTTCTGGCAATGGAAGCAAATGCTGACTCTGCTGGCGAGTCGTACGATCGGTTGAAAATGCGGTTAGGAGCTGACGGACTAGCAAAAGTCGGCAGGGCAGTGTAAGCGCGGCGAGCAATGGGTCGAGCGGCCATGTCGATTGCGGATTGCTGTTCCTCACAGAGGGGCACGAAAATCGACAGGAGGGTTGCACGGCGTCGGCCAGCCGATTCAAAGGTGCGGTGGAAGAGGTGTTCCTGAGCAGAGGACGAGGAGCTTCGAAATCCAGACTATATAGCAGCCCACGTTAGCATGCGTCACCGGGAGAAAGCTTATTCCACCTCCAAGGAGATCTTCGATCTGAGTAGGGCAGTTTGTGGGTATCTCGAGTGGGCTGTGGAGTGATGTGCGGATTGACCGGGAAGGCCAAACCATGATCGACACGAATGCCAATGATATCAGCAGTGGGAAGAGGAAAACTGACAGCCTCGCATTCAACCTGCATTCCAGTTGCTTCAGAAAGAGCTCTTCGACGTTGTGCAGAGGCCGGTGCATTTGATGCTGTTCTTGATGCGGTACTCCATGATGATGTACTTGATGTGGTGCTCGACGTGGACCATGCTGAACGATATTCACAGTTTCCGGACATGACAAGCTGTGGGTTTGCATGCAACAGCTCCATGACTTGCCCGACGATGAAACGGATCTTCAGTTGTTCAAATCCCAGGCACCGGGTGATGTTAACCCGGGCGACGCACCCGTCGCCTTACACGTGGGCTAAAAAGAAGGAGCCGCTCAAAGGGCGATGATGATGATGACGCAGTGTGATCGAGAAGAACTCGATACGGAGGGCTGGAGAGCGGCGGATGTGACGGAATCACTCGTGGACTATCAAACGAGGCTTGAAACGACAGTGTGCCGGCGAGGGAAGGGAGCGTAGGGCGTGTGATGGCGCACTTGTATCTGCGCCGGATGTGGAGGGTTTGCTGAAGGAGCGATGGTTCGAACACGAAGGAGTGTGTTTGGTGGTGGAGAGAGGGACGACGACAGACGGTTGGGGGGTCACTTGGGGGGTTTAAGGGCCATTGGCGTTGAGGCTGGAGCGGAAATGAGATATGGTGGCGACCAGGCTGGGGTTGGCGGGGGGGGGGGGGGTATGGGTGTCATCCGGCCAGCATGGTGTAGTAGGCTGTGCCGTAGAGCATAGCATATGGGGGGGGGAGCGATGATGGAGTAGCCATGAGCTAGAGTTGGGGCAAAGCGCACAGACACTTGAGGGAGACGAAAAGCAACTCTGGAACAAGAATGTTTCTCCTCTGGGCCGTGTATCTATGTACTCTAGGTAGTGGACAGGCGGTTCAGCAGCAACAGCATGACGGATTTCGGTGGTTCCTGCGTCCGACTCTCTGGCGTCTCTTTCTGGCATTTGGTGCATCTGATCGCCATGTAGCTGGGTGTGTTCTGCTCTGGGAGAGTCTGGACTGTGCGTAATCTATTACATATATTGAAGTTGATCCAACTACCGTTGTTGTTGTTGTGCTACCGAATTCCAGTGCTCTGGGGACACCCACACTGCGCGTTTCCGTAATGTTGCATCTCTGAAGGCAACCTGCGCATCTGCTTGTGCACATCAACTCCCACTCCAATCCAATCCCTCATCGCAAACCCAAGAGCTGGAGAGAAAAAAAAAAAAAAAAAAAAAAAAAAGCCATCGTCATCCTAACCGTGGCTGTGCACAACCGGCGCAACCCACCCCCCGCAACCACCACCATCACCACCATCATCACGGTGGCAACAATCTTCCCTTCCTCCCTTCACCCCGTCCCCGGCACCGCAGTGCATCTCGGTTCGGCACGCGGCTCGGAGCTTTGGGTGATGTCCTGCTGCAGGACCACGGGCGCTCTGATTGGTCAGCCACACGAGATGCCCCTGTCACGAGCTCCTTCAGGTCCAGCTCAACACCAAAAACATTTGCGTTAACGTTCTCCGCAACGATACCCGCCGCTTTTGGTATCGCTCAGTGGATGGTGCTGGATGCCTTCTCCCCGCGTGGTCGGTACGTCTGGCCAATCAATCTTATTCCCACCTCACCACCAACGGCCTGGATATTCATCCCATCATCCTGTTGGTCTTTGTTCCTGCTCCCACGCGGTCGATTGTGTTGATGAAGGGAGAAGAGAGAAGAGTGACTGGTTACCACCTTCCGCGGTTTCCGCCTTCTCGGGTTTGTTAGTTATCCAGTGGTGCTGGTTATTTTTGCTGTTGTATACCGGTGAGGCTGTGCGACGACGACAACGACGACGACCGGCGGCGGCGATGAGGATGATGGTGAGGAGGATGTCATACATGTCTCGACCACCTCCCGTAACAATACGCGTGTCTAAAACCACTTCCTCTGACACCCGGAGCGCCCGTCTGACCCCCTCCATCCCATCTCACACAGACCACTCCACACCATCGTGCTCTATCATACATTTCTCATCGTGATGTGTGTTTATCGACGCTGAAAAACAGAGCACCACCCAGCGAAACACCGCCCTGTGTCATCGGCTTGCAGATCCGATATACGCCATGATCTTGATCCCTCTGCGACCAGGATCGGCGGGATGGGATGGTGTCGGTTCATGTCATTCAGTGTTTGCGTTCCTTTGTGGTGCGGGAAATTGGTACAAGCGAGGGTGGAGTTGATCTTGTGAGATTCCTCTGAGGTGGGTTTGATTTGGAAATACCTGGAGTTGTATTATCGCGGTGTGGACCGCCTGGTATGACATGACATGATTCCACATCTTCCCCACAGCTATGATTTCATAGCTATAACTATATCTATAATTCTACATTATAATCTACAGCCCCCCTCATCATCCCCCTTCAAGCTTCTGACTTCCAACGCCTCGTCCGTTGAATCGCTGAATCGCAACCACATCATCGGTTCCCTCCATTATTATTATCCAGCTTTCCACTGTCCCACAGTCTTGGGCCTGGGATCCAACAAAGATGGAACCCGGTATGCTGGTGCCAGCAGGCTCTCTGTTTACCAATGATGAGGGGAGCAACAGGGTGGGTTGGACGAGCTAGCGGGTTTGTTTGTGCTACCTACCGATGGGAGTTGTTGTCGTTACGAGGAGACGAGAGTTGGGGTGCTTGGGAGTGAGAGGGTGAATGAGATTGAGGGGTACTAGATGTGTACTCGAGTAGAGAGGAGTACATGCAACTCTTGATGATATCATGTGCACATATGAACACATATGGACCCATAAATATGTGACTGTTGACAAATTCCGATTTCCGCCACAGCCTGGATCTAACAGTACCTACGAGAACCCACGACGACTGCTATTTCGCGGACTAGCCGGTTTGAGATGGTGGTATCGATACCGCACCCGCGGAAGCTAGTTTTATAGAGATGTAGCGTGGAGATGGTTATGAGGATAGTAGAAATGATGATGATTCGATGTAAGTATCATAGTAAGGAAAGACTTGGACTCAGAGTAACCTATACCCAGCCCAGCTTCTCATTCAATGCACTATGGCGCTTGGAGAATTTGCGGACGATGGGTGGGCTGTTGAGGATCCCTCTAGACCTCGGTTCAGATATCTCTGCTGCAACCTTGAATGTTTACTTTGCGGAAAGTGTTGAGAACAAACAGAGCAACGAAATGAAATAAAAGCATAGCCAAGCGATGGAACAACTCCTATGAGCTTTTGCAGGATTCCACTGTGCCGCTACTACCTGCCATGGACGGAGCAATCAATCACTAGGGCGGGATGATTTATCGTGATCATGGGGATGTGGTAAACCTGGCAGTAGATGGAAAACTTGTTGGATAATATCTAATGATCGCATTCTGATAAGAGTCGAGTCGAGCTGTAGCAAGACAAGCCATAAAACCACCCACTCCGAATATCCACCAAAAACGCCGCAAGACAAAAACCCACAATCTTTGCGCATCATAAACATCATAAACCATCATCCATCATCCCGCATCCCTCATTCCCCGATCCGCCCTCTATTCAACTCCCTTCCCCCTATAACTCCCTCCCCCCTATAACCCCCTCCTCACCTCCTCATACACCCCCTGACTCTGCTGCTCCAAAAACGCCTTCCCCATCTTGAGCACCGCATTCTCATCGACGACCTTCTCGGCCTGATCCCACCACCTCCCCGCAAACCCCCACAGCGTTCCCACGACCGTCCCCAATCCCTGCTGATATGTCCAGAACCCTAGCACCAGAAACATGAGCACCGCGGCCCACCAGATAAAGCTCATGATGGTGCGGTAGGCCATGCCGAGGAGTTTGAGGGAGAGGTAGAGCGTCACGACGACCATAAAGATGTTGTTGAGGGTCGCGGAGGAGGTGAGGGATTGGAGAGATTGGCCGAGGGTCGTGGTGGAGAGGCCGGTGGCCGTGAGGATGGTCGAGAGGACGTCGTCCATGGTGATAGTGTGGGGGGGAGGGGTTGCGGGGTGTGGAGGAGGGAGAGGGTTGCGGTGATGTTGCTGCTGAGTGGCGACAAGCTGGGTGGCGAATCTCGTGGCTTCGTGGGTATAGGTAGTAGCGGTGGTAGGTAGTTCACCAACAGAGTAGAGTGTTTAATCTTAAGTCGATGAGCGGGGACCCGAGGGGTATTGTATGGCCTGTGGAAGCTGGATTACAGAGGTGCTGGTGAGGTGTTCAGATGCGCGCTGCAAGGGTGTTGTCAAATTGTTGAACCCCGCCACCACCACCGTACGCGTCTGTTGCACCCCTCTCATGGAATCCCGTGGTTGTTCCGTGCTGATGTTTCCAGGTGCCACGGTATCACTGCACTATCATCTTTTCAGGAGTTTCTGCAGTTTTCGGAGCAAGAAACATGATTTGGGCATCGACTTGTCGCATATCGATATCAAAGGCCATCGCATTTGTTTGGACGTCTGGGCCGCCACTTGGACCGACAAGCTTTCGTCTGTTCACAGCTCAGATCGCAACAGAACCCGGCCGAAAGCCACTATAAGAGACTATAAACAGACATCTCCGTGTACACGCTAGATATTGTTGCCCCGTTCAACGCCGATTTATTCCATATAATCACACAAAAAATTGCTCCCAGATATGTAGAAAGAAAAGAAAACCCATTGACTAGCATTTTTTGCATCCCAAACTTACAAAGCCTCACCAGCCTCCTTCTTGGCATCACCGTACCTGGAGAGAGTTAGAATTAGGTTGATTGCTAAATGACGGAAGATACTCACTTCTTGATCCTGATGGCCTGGACAGAGATGAAACCAGTGGTGTCCTGGGGCTCGAAGCTGCCAATCTCGTCCATGGAGCTCTCGCTCATGTCGTAGAGCTTAGAGGTCTCGGAGCTGCGACCAAGGACCTGGAAGGATCCCTTGTAGACACGGCAGCGAACCTTTCCGTTGACGGTCTTCTGGGAGGAAACAATGGCATCCTCCAAGAACTCGCGTTCAGGGGAGAAGTACAATCCGTTGTAGAGGATCTTGGAGTAGTTGAAAGTGACGAACTGATCGCGGAGGGCGCGGACCTCGCGGTCCAAGACGAGACCTTCCAAGTCAACATGAGCATTGCGGAGGATGGTGAGACCAGGGGTTTCGTAGCAGCCACGGGACTTCAAGCCAATGAACCTGTTCTCGACAATATCGATCCTGCCAACACCGTTCCTGCGGGCAATGGTGTTCGCGGCCAAGAAGAGTTCCAAAGGATCGGTGACGGTCTTGCCCTCGTACTCGAGCTTGGTCGGGATACCCTTCTCGAAGTGGACGGTAAAGTCCTCAGGCTTGTTCGGGGCATCGAAGGGGTCGACAGTGAGCTTCCACATATCCTTGGGAGCCTCAACATCGGGGTCCTCGAGAATACCGGCCTCATAGGAGCAGTGGGCCAGGTTCTCGTCCATGGACCACGGCTTCGCCTTGGTCTGATAAACGGGAACGCCGGTCTTAGCGGCGTACTCGAGGAGATCGTTGCGGCCGGCGAAGCGAGTGTAGAATTCCGGGTCACGCCACGGGGCAATGACCTTGATGTCGGGCTTGAGAGCGTAGAAACCGAGCTCAAAGCGGACCTGGTCATTTCCTTTGCCAGTGCAGCCGTGGGAGACGGCAACACAGCCCTCCTTCTCAGCAACGGCGATCTGGCCGCGGGCGATGACGGGGCGGGCAAGGGAGGTTCCTTTTGTCATGAATTAGCCATGTAGGAGTCTGGTCTGGAGCTCATACTCACCGAGAAGGTAAACGTTCTCGTAAACGGCATTGCACTGGATGGCGGGGAAGCACAGGGCCTCAACAAACTCTCTCCTCAAGTCCTCAATGTAGACCTTCGAGGCACCAATCTTCAAGGCCTTCTCCTTGGCGGCCTCGAAATCCTCCTCCTGACCAACATCGGCCACTGACAGAGATGTTAGGACTATTGGGTCCTTAACGAGGGAGGATGGTGTAAGGTAGGCTCACTGAAGCAGATGACCTCATAGCCCTTCTCCAAGAGCCATGCTAAACATGTCGTTAGTCGTCATTCATCGGCGAACGAACGAGGGAAAGTACCGAGAATGCAGCTGGTGTCGAGACCACCGCTACGATTGAAAACGTCTCAGGAATTGATCCAAAGTAATGTGCGGAAGAGCAGCTAGAGACGAAGGGAGCTTACGAGTAGGCCAAACAAACCTGTTCATGAGTCAGTCCTGATCAAAGAAAAGAATTGAGCTTTCAAAACGCAGATTGATGCCACTTACTTTTTCCTTAGCCATTGTGATGTGTGTGGGTGTTTTCGGGTGTAGAGAAGTGGATTGCCGAAGCACTGAGGTTGAGATTGGGTTTTGTAGGAGTGACGGAGGGGTTGCGAAGAGTCAGAGTCGGGGCTGGGCGGACTTGACTTGTGGAGGGGCAAGTGGCTTGGTGGGGTTTTTTCGCACGCATGAGATCGGCTCACCCTGAGCCGCATCGACCTACCGGTGAAGGTGTTCCATTTGCATGGAAAACCTATCAGTCTCCGAGGTGAACCGAAGAGGCGTCCGAACCAACGCTATCTGGCGGATTCACTGGGCGGTTATGGAAGGCACGGTTGAGGGGTCCTCGCGATTGATGATATTACTAAATTCGTTACACCCATATGGTGGCAACAAGGGAACATTATGTAGGAACATCAACGATAAAGGCAAATGTCATGGTCTTGCCAATGTCGACCACCTGATGCAATAACAAAGGCAGCCCAACGCTCATTGAATTACAAGGAAAATAATAGGCCCAGCACGTTTGGCCACTCAACACTCAATTGGCTCCATAATTTACTCCTCCTCCTCAACAGGAAGCTCCTCGCCGTAAGCATCGCCCTCGTCATCGGAGATAGACGCATCCTGGTACTGCTGGTACTCAGAGACAAGATCGTTCATGTTGGACTCGGCCTCAGTGAACTCCCTGTGGAAATGTTAGAATATGAGTTTCAAGGAAACAGTGTTGGGAATACTCACATCTCGTCCATACCCTCACTAGTGTACCAATGCAAGAAAGCCTTGCGCCTGAACATGGCGCTGAACTGATCACCGACACGCTTGAAGAGCTCCTGGATGCTGGTAGAGTTACCAACGAAGGTAGAGCTCATCTTGAGACCACGAGGAGGAATCGAGCAAAGGGCGGTCTGAACGTTGTTGGGGATCCACTCAACGAAGTAGGAAGAGTTCTTGTTCTGGACATTGCGCATCTGATCCTCAACCTCCTTCATGGAGACCTTGCCGCGGCTGATACTCTGTCAGCAAAACTCCAGAACTGGAAGAATGCATAAACTTACAAGATGGCGCTGCAGGTGAGGTAACGGCCGTTGCGGAAGTCAGAGGCAGCCATCATGTTCTTCGGGTCGAAAATCTGCTGGGTGAGCTCCGGGACGGTGACAGCACGGAAAGAGTGAGCGCCCCGAGAAGTGAGAGGAGCAAATCCAACCATGAAAAAGTGGAGACGCGGGAAGGGAACCATGTTGACAGCCAACTTGCGGAGATCAGAGTTGAGCTGACCAGGGAAACGCAAGCAGGTGGTGACACCGGACATGACAGCGGAGACGAGGTGGTTGAGATCACCATAGGAGGGGGAGGTGAGCTTGAGAGTCCGCATGCAGATATCGTAAAGGGCCTCGTTATCGATACAGAAGGTCTCATCGGAGTTCTCGACTATGACAGAGTAAGCAATAGAAATATGCAAATGGACATGATATATTACCGAGCTGGTGAACGGAGAGGGTGGCGTTGTACGGCTCAACAACGGTGTCCGAGACCCTCGGGGAGGGAACAACGGAGAAGGTAGCCATCATACGATCCGGGAACTCCTCACGGATCTTGGAGATCAAAAGTGTACCCATACCGGCACCAGTACCGCCACCGAGGGAGTGGGTGATCTGGAAACCCTGAAGGCAATCGCAGCCCTCAGCCTCGCGACGGACAACATCCAAAACCTGATCAACAAGCTCAGCGCCCTCGGTGTAATGTCCCTTGGCCCAGTTGTTGCCGGCTCCGGATTGACCGAAAACGAAGTTATCAGGGCGGAAGAGCTGGCCAAAGGGACCGGCGCGGACCGCATCCATGGTACCCGGCTCCAAATCGACGAGGACAGCACGCGGAACATACTTGTTGCCGGAAGCCTGTATGAAAGTTAATGGAGATGGCCTCAAAACTGTTTCGTTGTATATACCTCGTTGAAGTACACGCTCATGCGCTCGAGCTGGAGTTCGCTGGTGCCATTGTACCTGCACAGTGTCAGGCCATATCACATCACCAGGTTGATGGCAATTCGGGTTACTCACACACCGGAGCTATCAAGACCGTGCTCTCCGCTGATGGTTTGCCAGAAAGAGGCACCGATTTGGTTACCCTGAGGATTGTCAGAGCTGTACACCTTTGGAGCTTCCTATATGGCTCGGGTGGCTCAAGAGGGGCCGACTTACACACTGGCCGGTCTGGATGTGCAAAATCTCACGCATTTTGGGTATCTATATATGATGCTGGTCAGCGGGTTCTGAGCGGGGGATGGTTGTCGAGTAGCAGTTGGCGGAGAGACGCGTGAAGGTTGATGGCGAAAAAAAACAGACGCAAACAGACGAGGTGGGGGTGCTGAATTCGACGCCAAGTATTTGGATAGGAGGAGGTAAGAAGCTTACCTGTAGGGGTGAAAACTGGCGGGGTGGCGGTGGTGATGAAGGGTCGGTGGACGGGGTGGAGCTCTTGATGGAGGAGATGGAGGGATGAGAGGTGTCGGGAGGAATGGGCAGCGAAAGGGGGAGAGATCAAATTGTTAAGGGCTCGCGGCCAGCGAAGTGATTGGGCGGGCCATGCCATTCGTGGAGTTGGCAGCCCATAAGAGGCCTAGCGCGCTTGGCTGCCAGTGGGAGCTGTGGTCGCTGGGAGAGCAAGAGCTGCGAAACAACACCAAACTGCCCCGCCATCACGACTTTCTTCTGAAGAATCGTCTCACCTTCTTCACCGTCTCCTCCAGCACGAAAAGCAGTTTGCCGTCATCTTAAACCCCCTCGCACCTTCGTTTCCCGCTGCCCAATTGCTCAAACTCAGAAGCAACCCCTCGTCCCGCTACTCCTTACGGCCCAGAATCCCTCTTCATGGCCCCAGACGCCGCCAGTCCATCCACTGCCAAAAAGCGCATTCTCTTCATTCACCCAGACCTCGGAATCGGTGGAGCTGAGCGCCTAGTTGTCGACGCTGCCGTTGGGCTTCAGGACCGTGGACATGAGGTCACCATCTACACTTCCCACTGCGATCCACACCACTGCTTCGACGAAGCCCGTAATGGCACACTGAAGGTCCGAGTCGCTGGCGATAAGCTGTTCCCACAAAATCTCTTTGGTCGCTTCAGCATACTTTGCGCCATCCTCCGCCAGCTCCACCTGACAGCCACGCTTATTCGATCTGGCGAGTTGGAAAACCACGACTGCATCTTTATTGACCAGTTGTCTGCAAGCATACCCTTGATTCGGCTTGTAGCTCCACACATTGTCGTGTTATTCTACTGCCACTTTCCCGATTACCTCCTTGCATCTCGGGCATCTTTCATCAAGGCGACTTATCGGATACTCTTTGACTGGATTGAAGCCTGGACAACCGGCCAGGCACACACCATAGTGGTCAATTCCAACTTTACCAAATCAGTATTTGCACAAGCCTTTCCAAGGATAAAAACTACACCACGGGTAGTTTATCCGTGTGTCGATGTCAAGGTATCGGAAAGCGGAGGCGGCTCGAAGCTTGACAGAGAGGTCTTTCCCACATGTGGGAAGCGGATTTTGCTTTCAATCAATCGTTTCGAGAAGAAAAAGAATGTGGGGTTGGCTATTGAGGCGTTCTCTCGGCTACATCCAGAGGAGAGGGCGCAACTGAGGCTCGTCATCGCCGGTAGTACCTCCATGTCAACATATTCCACCACTGTTTCTAACGTTTTATAGGTGGATATGACAATCGAGTTACCGAGAACGTATCTTACCACAAAGAGCTGGTTTCGTTGTGCGAATCCCATAATCTCAAACACATAACCTGCAAGAACTTCATCACTGCCCTCTCTGTACCAGACGACACGGATGTGCTATTCTTACTTTCAATTCCATCAAAACTCAAGACATCGTTGCTAAAGGCGGCATCCTTACTAGTGTATACCCCGGCCAATGAGCATTTCGGAATTGTTCCATTGGAAGCCATGCTTGCACAGGTTTGCAATCCCGACACGGATGATATTTTGACATGCTAACCCTGTTTAGCTTCCGGTGCTCGCACACAACTCTGGTGGCCCACTTGAGACTGTCCAAGAGGGTGTAACAGGGTGGTTGCGACCTGAAAATGCCGAAGAATGGAGTGAAGTTATCCGGACAGCCCTCTTTGATTTGTCGTTGGAGCAGCGCCATCTGATGGGCGAAGAAGGCCAACGTTCCGTGAAGAGCCAGTTCACAAAGGAGAAGATGGCCGAGAGGCTGGAAAGCGAATTCAACCTCACCCCCAAAAGCGATAGGCTAAGCGCCTTAACAGCCATTTGTGCTTTGGCTCTGATATTAGGGATTGTACTGAGTATTGGGCTGGCCCTAATTTGATTAGATCTTGAAAAAATGTCTCATATGTAGAATACACTGGGTACATCCCACAGAGTGGCGTTTTGGAGTAATTAATTTAGTTTACTAATTACACTGATATCCATCATTGGCCCGATGCTTCCTGTTGGGAGGATTGAGTTTTTTTATCTCTCTCGGGACAACTGTTGGGGTGTGGAGGGCTTTTTTCTGTCAAGAGAGTTGGACTTGGAACATTTGACTGACTTTTGCCTATTCTTTTCGATGCCCTCTTCTGTCTTAATATTCCCATCGGAGGTGTAGGCACACGCCATCACTCATTCTTCCCAAAAGAGTCGGCAACAGCAACTCGACTCACACCAACATCCCAATGACATTATTATCACTTAACGTAACTTACTATCTTGATAAGTAACGAAAGAATGGAGCAACAAGTTGGAATTGCTACTGCGTGGCTATATAAGAGAACTAAACCGAGTGATCCCTGCATGCCCTACAACCCGACGTCATCCTATTTTCGAGCTCTCCAACAACATCGCTAACTTACCCCACAACCTTTCTTCAACCACCACCACTCGCCTCAATGGCGCCTCGACTCCACCTCCTCCGCACCACACGCCTCCTCAATCGCAGCTATGCCACCGCCTCATCTTCATCCACACCGCCCCACTTCCGCGTCTTCGACCGGAGAATAAAAGAAGCCCAGCGCACTCGCGCGGCACTCTCCCCCCACTCCCGAACCGTCGATTACCTCCGCGACACTATCGCCTCTCGGCTGGCAGAACGTCTCCTCGTAAGCTTACCTCCCCTTTCTTCCTATCCACCACACCCAACGTCTAACATCCCCAGAGCTGATAACACGCCCGCTCCCCCACATTCTCGATCTCGGTTCAGGCGCCTGCCACATCGCCAAATCCATCCTCACCGACCCCACTCTCTCCGAGCTCATCCCACGCATCAACAAACTCACCTGCACCGACGCCTCCTCCACTCTCCTCCACCGCGACGACACCGAACCATGGGCCCAATCCTCCCCCTTCGAACTCGAACGCCTCTGTGTCGACGAAGAAAGCATTCTCAGTGACCCCACCAACTTCCCATACCCAGCTGACACCTTCTCCGCTGCCCTCTCCGCCTCCTCTCTCCACTGGATCAACGATCTCCCCTCCGTTCTCGCTTCCGTCAACACTCTCCTCCGGCCCGACTCGCCTTTCCTGGGCGCTATGGTTGGTGGCGACACGCTCTTCGAACTCCGCACATCGCTCCAACTCGCGGAACTCGAGCGGCGTGGCGGCGTGAGCCCCCACGTTAGTCCGATGGCGGATACGAGGGATGTGGGCGGGTTGATGGATAAAGCTGGGTTCCAGCTGTTGACGGTTGATGTGGAGGATTTTGTAGTGGATTATCCGGATATGGCAAGGCTGTGTATGGATTTGGGGTGGATGGGTGAAGGGAATGCGGTGCTGGGGAGGGAGATGGGAGGGATTGGGAGGGATGTGTGGATGGCCGCGGAGGCGATATATAAGGAGTTGCATGGGAATGAGGATGGGACTGTGCCGGCGACGTTTAGGATTATTTACATGGTGAGTGTTTTTGCGTTTATTTGGGGGTGCTTTCTGGGAGTTCGAGAATTGGAGCTGACATGTACACTCTCACATAGATCGGATGGAAGAAAGGCGCAGGCCAACCACAACCCCTCCAACGCGGCACTGGTCAAGTCTCCTTAAAGGAGGCACTAGCAAATGTCGGTCCCAGCGGCGGCAAGAAGGAGGGGAATGGCGAGAAAGATGGTAACTCATAGATATACATACGTTGATACCAGAGATATCGTTTTCTAATACTACTACTTGTATCCGTCAATTTGGGGCGTGGAATTACTATAAATACGCCTATCTTGTTCACGGCGAATAACAAGTCCAATGAACTTATTGTAACCCTTCAAGTCGCATGTGGGGCGTGGGTTTTGTGACTTTTGTTCTATCGTCAATCATCAATCATCCCCCCTAATGTTCAGTCACCAGAGCCCATCATCATCATCACCGTGATACTGCCATAGCAAATACATTGACACACGGTGAGCATTGTGCTAGTACTATTCACACTACCTAGTCTCTACACTCCAATTTACTACGATCCTCCCCAGCGGCTCGCAACTCATCACACAACTCACAACCCATACTCTGTCACTCACTCCCAAAGTGATTATGATGATGCTGAAGATACTTGAACGTCTTCGATAATCCCTACGTAGTACCAAAGTTACCAACCAACCAAACCACTACCCAACTACCCAACCATCAATCCACGTCAGTAAAAGAACAAAAGAACAAAAGGATGAATGGAGACCAGTAACGGCAGGATTCAAAGCAACCCCACACCCCCGGATGGATCGATGGATCACAACAGCGGATCACAACTCACGAAGAATAAGAATAACGATAACAATAACGATAAACGTACGACAAGGACTATGACAGCAACAGCAACAACGGTAACTATAAAGGACAGAACCAACGGCAGCACCGACAAAACCCATACGAAGAACAACACACAGAAGAAGAATAAGAGGAACGTAAAAAAACCGCAACAGCAGCAGCACATCGACATGACCAAGTAACGATAGCCACCCACCCTGAACAACAAAAGTAACACACACGAAAAGACATCAACATACATTCCAACATATCACAGCAGAAGAAGATTGAAATCGGCAAAAAAAAGGTAGTACAAAAGATAGCAGAAAAAAAGGAAGCAGCCAGAGAAACAAAGCAACAGTCAATCAATCAATCAATCAAGCCCTAAACCAAACTTGAAAAATAAAAAAAACCCAGTACCCAAGACTCCATCCAATGTTTGATTTCCCATGCATCCGGCCATAAAACATGATGAAGGCGGGTTTCCATTTATGCGCCTGGCCGAGACTTTGAAGAAGCAGAAGTAGAAGAAGCAAAAAGTTGTTCGTTATTCCCATCATGTCGGTCGTTTCAATCATTCTCCTCCAATGCTTCCACGCTTTCCACCTCTTCGTGGGAGAGAATTCTCTCACCTGAACTCAAAGCTCGAAAAGGTGCGGTCATCCACGGGGTCCAGCTTTAGTTCCTGTCCCCTCTCACTCCTCGCGTGGTAGTAGTACCCGCTTACAGTCCCTTTGTACTGGTTGAACATGATGTAATAAAAGCCCTCAAAGCTAGCGCCATTGATCTGCTTGAGGCGGTGGTCCGGGACCAAAAAGTGTTCTTTCCAGCGCATAAAGATGTTGTCCCTAAGGTGAAAGTCTTTGAGGACAAAGCCAGGTCGCTTGGCTTGGGCGTAGATGGAATCGAATGGGCCTTCAAACATCCTCCAGTGGTGAAAATCGTTCTTTTCGTTTGACCCCCATTCCGGACGACGTGTTTGGAAGGCATATCGTACACCGTCTATCATCTCACCTTCGAAGTAGGTGGTTAGGGTGGGGTGGTCTTCTGTTAAGCCTGTGGTCATCATGTCAGATGGAACGATATGGGATGAGCAAGGGGTGGTGTACAACATACCCTCAATTCGGAGATAACCGCAAAGAAACGCCTCGGACATATCGACATGTTTCAGTTCAACTTGGACTTTGTATTCGGATCTGTCGGAGGTCTGTTTTCCTTGAAAGACACGGCCGGGGCGAAGATAGGAAGATGTATAAGATTTCAACACCTGAAGAAGACAGTCAGCATGAATTCATGTTCTTTTCCCAGCGCTTCCGTCACCGGTTGAGCCACTTCAAAAGAATGATTCCGTCTGAACATACCCGGCGGTTCGAGATATCATATCGTGGACTTGGTGTATAGGGCAAATGTGTATTTGATAAGGTGTGGGTATGAGATACCCGCGTTCTCCGCTCCCTCAGAGCCTTCTCTTCTACCGCTGTGGGTGATTGAACATCTCTTGTGGCTGAGGGAGAAGGTGCCCCGACCGGTGACGACGCCGGAGGTGACCATGGCGGATCTTCTCGCTTCGGAGCCTCGCCATCGAGTCGTAATGGTTCAGGAGCGGGGCATGGAGCGTTCCGATCGGTAGAAGACGAGGCAGCGGGTATTGGAGAGGTCTCAGGATGGGGTGTGGTGGCGACATCAGTGTTTGGCGGTGCTGGCGGGACGCTGGCCACCGGCGTATCGATAGCAGCGGAGATCGGGGCAACAGCGTTCGGGGCTTCGTCCGGACACGCGAGCTGCGGGCGCCCCGGACGGGAGGCGTCCGTTCCTGCGGAAGGGGGGTCGCTGACAGCGTTGTTCGGAGTCGGCATGGCAGAGGATGATGAGGGAGGCAGGTTGGCGGTATTGGAGCGGACTGGGTATTTACACTGTCTCGCAGCAGCATCAGCAAGCTGGATTATTCCTCCTCCCCCTCCACCTCCACCTCCTCAACTTGATCATCGGTCGGGCTGATCCCAGGGTGGCGGATGAGCACGTACAAATGGATATCACTGACGCGGGCAAGATGGAAGCGCAGGCGGTGACGGCGGTGGTGGCAGCGGAGTGTGTAAGGGGAGTAGGCATGGACACTTGGGGATTGGGGTTCTGGAGGTTCGCGAGCTGGACGTCCGTCTGTCTCGTGGGGTGCTGCGAGGCCTGCGTGCAGCTGCAGTAGCGGGGGGGATACTGGGCGGAGGTTGGTAGTGGAGAGAGAGAGAGAGAGAGGTGGCGGAGGGGAGGAGGATGGAGGAGGAGCGGAGGCGGCGGTGGAGGGGTGATGGATAGCGGAGTCGATAAGGATAAGCAGGCGGATTGCGATGATGGTGGTGGTGGTGGTGGTGATGAGGATGGAGAAGGGGAAAATTTGGGAGTGGGCGGGAGAGAGAGGAATAGAGAAACAGAAGCAGCAGCGAGAGAGGGAGGAGGTAGGGAGGGAGACAACCAGGCGAGGCAGCGAAACGAAGACTCTCTCTCTCTCTCTCTCTCTCTCTCTCTCTCTCTCTCTCTCTGAAGGGTGGCAGCAGCACCAGCAGAGCGTGTTGGGCGATCTCCGCAGCTCGTACGACAGCGCCGACGACTCAGGAAGCCGGCGAGTTCTCTCTCTCTTGTCGCCGCGGTGATGGCGTGGGGAGATCCAGAGCGGGCAGGAGTCACTGACCCTTTCGCTCACTCACTCGTTCACTGTGCGAAAATCTCCACACACACAACAGCTGCGAGAGTGTGCGCCCGGCGCTCCTGCCCTGTCAGACAGCTCCCCAGAGCTCTCTCACCTACCTAGCAAGACCCACACGAGCTCCGTGGAACCCTTCGGCTCTCCACTCTTCAAGCTGTCATGCCAAACAAAGCGTCAGAGCATCCCAGCCTACCTACCCATCAACCGGTCCATGCTCTGCCCCTATCATCCAGTCATCAGCCTCCGCAATGCCCGCATTTTCACACAATGTCATGCTGTCGCCGCCGCCGCCGCCGCCGCGGGGAACTTCACTGCATGCCCGCACATGACCCCCCCCCCCCCCCCCCAAAGCACGTAATTCAGTCCAAGAGTCAATCATCATCATAGTGAATTCTAGACCCATACCCAACAGCAACGCCCAACGACATGAAATCGCAAATACACAGCAAACAGAATACAGACCTGCTCAGAAACCAAATGCCCAAGACGCCTTTACCATTCGTCTAGAAAACAAACAAGCAAGTACTTCAAAGCCTGTCCTCCATATCTTTGGGCGACGGGTCACCAATGCCATCCTCTGTACCAATATCAGTAAAAGCTTTTGATAATTGTGAACCATTAATTTACCATTGATTGCAAACAAGCACTCCGATTCTGGTAAGCAAGGCGAGTCATAGATCTTGCAAACTCGTGTCTCTCCCTTCCCCTTCTTCAAGAACAACCGAGTTGTAGAAGCATGAGCAATGATATTTCCTCCGATCGGTTTCTTTGGATCCGGATTAAACATAGCAGCACCTCCATCCACCTGCGCGACGACCTGATTTGTGATGACCACAGCAATCCCAAATTCATCTGCCAGCCTCTGCAAAGTTCTCATGAATTTCGCCAAATGCATTTGGCGAGCATTCAACTCTCCTCTACCGCCGTAGTCCGTCCTGTATAACGATGTCGCAGAATCCACAATCAACAACGAAAACCGAGTTTCTGTCATCATGGCCGCAGCCTGGTTCAGCAGCTGAAGCTGATGATCCGAGTTGTATGCTCTCGCATAAGCCACATTATCCAAAACCTCCTCGCCATTCAACCCATACCGGTTCGCCACTGCCAGTAAACGTACTGGCCGGAATGTGCCCTCGGTGTCGATGTATAAGCATTTCCCCTCGCCTCCACCCATATCAAATGGAAGTTGGCAAGTCACTGCCAAGGTGTGGCATAGCTGTGACTTTCCCGTTCGAAACTCGCCAAAGACTTCTGTAATACTTCCAGTTTCAATTCCGCCAGCGAGGAGGGTATCGAGTTGTTTTGATCCGGTGGTGATTGAAATAAGCTCACTGCGCCGTTGATGCATCTCAGTAGCTGTCGTGAACCCGAGTGGTACCAACTTGCTTGCTGTAAACGGGACATGTCAGCATCATGTCATGGCGGCACCTGGGGAAAGGAAACGGGGGGGGGAATGGATCCGGCGTACCCTCAGCAATCAACTTGTCCGCCTTTGCTTCTGAAATACCCTTTATCGTAAGTAGGGCACGTTTGGGTCTGTGAGAGAGTAACTTGTCAGCCTGGCACTTCCTGTGGTGATGAGGGGTATGGGACGAGGTGTAACGAGACATACGTGTACGCAATCGACTCCACGGTGTTGAAGCCAGCTTCGATAACAGTCTTTATGTCTCGTGCAGAGATACCATTTCCCTGGAACAAAGTTAGCAACAAGGGGCGTTTGCTCAACGCGTAAAAGATAGAGATGAAGCTACCTCGATTGCCGACAGCGGGGTTGGAGCACCGGGGCCGCCAAACTGTGAAGCATTGTCGTCAAAGCCTTGAGAGCCTTCGTGTCCGTCTTCGGCGCTCATGGTAGAGAATTGATGGAAGTTTGGGAGTGGTGGTGCAGCGGAGGGCAGCTGGTTGAGTGGAGGTGGACGCGGTGAGGTGAAGTCGAGAGGTGGCGGAGGAGAAGTTGACGCGACTGCCTGAAAGCTCTAAACACGCCATCACGTGCAAGCCGTGACAGAATGTTCCAAAGACAATGTGGGCGATGAGAAACAAGGTTTCAGCGATTGTGTCTCCCTCATCAGTTGTAACCCCAATCTCAATAGCAAATGATGGCCTTTGCACATCTCCATCTAGTTCAGCCCTATACAGGTTCTTAGAGATTCAAGTTTCGAACCTCTTCGTGTGGCATTCTCATCATTCGAGCAAAGCTCTACCAAAAATTTCACAACTGGGAAGAAGGCACATTTTGATGGTAGTTCATCATTGCATTGTAACTGTGTTTCACTCCGCCATCGCCCCACCAACGCAACATCCCACAACCGTATTCATATCCACCATATACCTCATACTTATCCATCCCTCTCCCTCTCTCCCTCTCTCCCATCTCTCCCTCTTAACGTTTTTTTCTCTCCCCCACTTTCCCCCCACTCTGCTCTCACCCAACTTTTATATCTTTCGTACCATCATTGTTTCGTTGCCAGACCTCTTTCGTACATGATTGAATTCCCCATTCGATGATTTCGTGACGTGGTTTCGTTAGACTCCTTTGCCTCCTCTATACACCATCCACTCCGACACGACATTCCATGGCAGTATGCGTCCAAGCGGACATAGGTCGCGGATACTGATACCGATAGCGAATATCGCGGCCACACACTCCTGCATCCACCGCACGTCCCATAAAGCATCCAAGGTAAAATCCAGCAACAAAGGGAGTTGAAAGACTTGGGAAGAGAATCAAAGGAAAGAACAAGTGAGAAAGTTGAAAAGACGAGAAAAAGGCAGAGAAGAGAGGAAAGAGAAAAAAGAGGAAGAGAAATGAATGAATGAATGAATGAAAAGAAATTTCCGGTGATGAATAATGATGATGAATGTCCACAACCATTGAGGCGTTGCATGAAAGCCTTCATCGTATCCTCGGTAAAAAAAACGCTCCCACAAACAAGCGGTAGTAGTAGTAAAAAGAAAACAACACAACGATACCAGAGACATGTCTTGTACAATGTATCTGCGTAAATCCAATACCATATAGATCCCGCGCATCTCCACGAAAGATAAAGATACCATGAACCGTATTAGAAAGTAAAAAATATCGACAGCTAACGCGCTTGCTGATGATGATGAAAAAATGATGCTTGGGTATGAAAATATCCACAATCGTGAATGAAATGTGTTTAGCCTCGACCGCGACAGAGTAAAACTGGTGATGATGCCAGTATGGGTAAAAGGTATTTGTCGTAAATCTGGGTCGTAATCATATCGTATGGGGTCGTAATCATATAGAGGTCTAAACAGCGAGGAATGAGGTCGTAAGAAGCAGGTGTATTTTTTGTTCGTTTTTGGCAGTTGATAAGAGGTCGTAAATAGGTCGTTGGTTCATCGTTGCTAAAGGAAGTTTTGATGACGCGACGGCGAGGAGCTGGTGACGACAACCGAAAAGTCGTGGGGTTGCTGAAGATACGTTCAATCCGCTGAGGTTCAGAGGGTGAATTGATGACAGTTAACCCGAAGATAAAGTTCCGGGGGTATTATGTGGCTGTCGGTGAATATCTGTTGGTGCAGGACTGCACGAGATCCTCGGCAACTGATCTCCCATAATGACCATGAAGGATAAGAAAAGAAACCGAGTCCCAAACCAACAATGCAAAACAGGGGGGAAAAAAAAGGAAGAAAGAAAAAAAAAAAAGCAGAAGACAATCCGCTCCGAAAACAAAGGAATTTCTACAACCGAATCAGAAAACCAGCCGTGAGAAGAGCAATGGGTATAAAATGCCCAGAAGGACCATGAACCAGACTCAACGCCATGATGCCGGCAAGAAATTAGCAAGTAATAAAGAGTAAAAAGCCCAATCGCCGAGTGTAAAGACAAGACAAACTCAAAAACACCATAACCCGGAATGCAAAAATTACCGAAAAACAATGAACATGCGAGCACGACAAACGCCACCCTGTCCGAGAGGGTTTAAGAAGCGATACCGATGACGGTTGATCTGTACTCCCTCGCGCCATTCTCCATGTCAAAACCGGCGGGCAAAGACTGGTGTTTGTCGAAAGAGCGGCGGGGTGTAAGGGAGAAGTTGAACTGGCTATCCCTTCCAGAATCCGGGATAAAAGGCTTGACTTTGAGAAGACCTGGGGGAGACGTGGTGTTCAAAACTCGAAGAAGCTCCCGCTTGAGGTGATTAACATGAGCAACGAGATCTTTGAGCATGTCCGTGTCAAAGTGCGTTTTCCCAGATGACCCGGTCTCAATGGCCCCGCCCATTCGCTCAGCCCGATGTTTTTGCATCCTCTCCATCATGCTCTTCGCAACTTCGATGGGGTCGTTTCTATCGACCGACCTCCGATTTGGCGCTGCTGATTGGAACTGTTTGCATTCATCAATCGTCGGCGTAGGAGGCCCATTCTCCTGAAAGTGAGCGAAAATGTCATCTTCTGGTAAGAGCGCAGTAGATCTCCTAGGTAGACCACGCGTGGAACTTTGTGGAGTTGTGTAGTCCAGATTCTGACCGGCGGCCCAAGTGTGTTGCCGTTGGAGCTTCTCTCGTTTGAGTATCTGTGAGTCGGTGTCGTCATCAACCGTAGCGAGAGCAATAATCCCGTCCGCTTCATCCCACAACAAGCAGTCCGCTCCATATCGTATGTTCTTCGAAATTGCTTCATCCCGCAACCGCTTCAGATCTGCAAATTGGTCAGTTTCAAAAACACCTGGAAAAACAATCATGCGCTTTACCTTCAACGAGAAGAGCAAACTCTCGAACACATCCCAAATGGCCAATGATACTTGCTTGTCTTTCCTGAATAACGTGCGGAATAACCATGTCTCCCTCATCGTCGGCGACAAAGTCATCATCCCAATTCTCACTAGGGATCCGTCCACGAAGGGTTTTCGACGCAGGCAAACTCTGGCTCCGGAAAGGTTGATAGTTTTGCAGGCGACGAGCGGGGCGGAGATCACTCTCCGGCGCTTGGATGATCTTTGGACGGAGTCGGCTACGAGTCGATGAAGCCTGGATAGAATTTCCGTCATCCCAATCAAGAATACTGTTCGTCTCGGCAGAGCTGACGACGGACAGATTTTCCTGGGCTGTTCCATAGGTCGTGGTGCTTTCGTTGCTATGAGCGCTGAATCCAGCAGGAGAGGCGGACAACAAGCCGGCAAAGTTCCGAAGGGCAGCCGGCGCAGCGAGTCTCCTTAATCCATCTTCCTCAGACCGTGAAGGAGCGTCCCAATCACTCGTACTCCAACCGTCTTCATCGTCCAATGATATCTTCGGGACAATGGCCCGCGCAGTGCGAATGCTTCGGGGGGATGAGTTGCGGGCGACAGGGCGCTTGACGGGAGTCGTGTCATCGGCATCCATGTATTGATCAGCTTTTGTGTACGTTGGCGATCGCATTTGCAGATTGGAGTCATCGAAATCAAAGATCGCGTCAGCCCGAACGGGGGTTAATTGTGACATGCGCGTCCTAATTGAGTCGAATAACGTATCACTTCCGAAATCGTGCTCGCTGTCGCTCCCGACAAGAGTAGAGGCGCGTTCTGAGGTGCTCATGAGCGAAAGTCGATGAGATCGGCTGGGAATGGGGCGCATAGGGCTCTCGGGGGAACGTTGTTCAGGATCGTATGAACGCGCAGTCTGGGGGCGGACATCTTCTTCCTCTGCGCATTCGGGAATCGGCCTGCTTGAGCTTTCCATTGAGAGCCTAACTCCGCCCTCTTCGTCCAGATCAGTATCCAGAGTTAGCCTTGACACTGACTGAATGACGGATAACTGTTCATGCGCGTTGTAGTAGATTTCCAACCCAGGTGTTGTGGACCTCGTGCGCTGGTAGTAGCTTGAAGTGTACGACTCTGAAGACGAGGAGAGAGACAATCGCCGTGGATTCGTTCCGACGCAGATGCCCGTGAAGGAGTCAGGGGATGATTTCTCGTCGAAAAATGGAGCGGCTGAGGTTGATTTACTCCGCGAAAGGAAACTGAAGGAGCGCCCGGTGGTCGGAATGGGCATTGGAGCCATCGAAGGTATCTCGCCCGCGAAAGTGTGTGCTCGTGGGCGTGTTGTCTCGGTGCGGTCATTCATGTGTCTTGAATCCGGGCGAGAGTGTGGATACAATGACGCAAGATCCGAGTAGACGGATATAGCGTCCGAGCCGCGAGCTCCTGATATTGCTTCTCCCCTCATCTTTGTTTCGACTGCAGAGGCTAGCACAAGCGTCGGGCCTGCGCGACGACGAAGCCGATCGGGAACGATCTTGCGGATTGCCGTAGTCTTCTTGGGGTCGATCTTGTGTCGTTTTGCGGGGAAATACCGTTGCCATGCAGTTGGGGCAAGTGCGGAGACGGATTGACGACGCCACGAGAGTTCAAAAGCGGAGGTGGACGGGCGCGGCGAAGGTGATTCTGAGGAGCAGTCAAATTGACTGGTGTGAGCTGGCTGATCTGGTGTAGAAAGTTGATTGAGACCAGTAGACGGGCGCCTCTGTGGTCTTGGCGCCGCTGCTGCTACTGGTGTTGGCGGTTGTTGTGCTGGTTGTGGAGGAAGTGGGGAACTGGACCGGCTGGACATCAGCTGTGACGGTGGCCGCTTAACCAGCTTGTTACGCGTGGGCGGTCGTGAAGTGTTGATGCGAGAACTCGGGCGAGAGAATGAGAAGGACGGCGAGCGGGATCCTGCTGTTGATGGAGACGAACTGCGAAAGAAGGAGGTGTGCTGGACGCCCGCAAAGGTCTCTGACAGCCGGCGGAACCATTTTTTGGACGTCGACGTTGGGCGCGATTGCGAAGAATGGGACCTCACACCGGGGGAGGACGCGGAAGAGGAGGAGGAGGAATCGTGCGGCAAGGGGGAGTCGAGCTGGGTCAGAGTGGATAGGCGCGACGGCGGAGGAGGAGGAGGAACCGGACTCTGTCGTGTCGCGCGCGGAGCAGTGTTGAGTTCTCCGTCTTCGCCATTGATGGCCGCTGGGACTGCCAGAGCCAGCCCACACGGAGCGAGCGCGACAGTTGATGTTGCGCACAGCTGGACAAGAAGAAGTGACCATGGTCAGCAAAACAGAACTCCACGCGGGCCCTGTGATGCACCTACAGTAGAAATTGTACTCATGCTGGGAGAAACGAAGAACAACTAAAAGTGAAGCCGGCAGCCAGAGTACATCGCGTCACCAGTTTTCAAAGCGAGGCCGTGTCTGTTGCTGATTCCGAAATGTCTGGGAGGCCGGAACAATGTTTGGAAAGAACGCCTCCTGAGCGATGTCGTGAAACGCTCACGGGGGGAAGGTGTAAACAAGGAAAAGGTTCTGTCGAGCGGCGAAGACAATACAGGAAAGGCGTCCAGAAGAGAGAGAGCTCGACGAAAAACAATTGGGAAAGGAAGCGGACAAGATGGTGGGTGGGGAGACGTTGGGTGTTTGGAGAGATGCGGTATTGGGGGGGGGGGGTTGTGTGGGTGGATAGGTAGGTATCGTGAACGAAGACAAGCGAAGGAGTGTGTGTGGACGAAGGGATCGCGAAACTTGATGACAGAGAATTGGAAGGATGGGGCAGTGAGGAACGGGAAGGGGCGATGAGGAGGAGGGGCTGGTTCGTCGTGAAGGGGGGTGCTCCGGGGGAACGAGAACAAGTCTCGGAGCGGATGGGGGGGGGAATGGGCGGTGGTGATGATGGTTGAGAGTTGTTGAAGGAAGCGGGAGAGGTCCGGTGGGCTGGGAGGATGGCTATGGCAGTTACTACATGGCACCCACGTTACAGTTGAGATTGACTACGATGGCACCAGAGGCTATACCAATCCTGATGATAATAGCACGGTGAACAGCAAGGTCGTTGGCTGGGGAGGGGACGGGTGGACAACTAGCTAGGAAACAACACATTACGCTGGAGACAGCCAGCAAGGGCGCCAGGGATGGCATGTTCCCGCTTTCGCCCGCCAAATGACCGGCGGCGATGAGGGGGAGCCGCAAGCCCGCTTGCTCAGCCTGCCTGCCCGCCGAAAAGATTGTGGCTGCCCGTTGGTGGTGGTGGTGGTGGTGGTGGTGGTGATGGTTAGTGTCGTTGTCGTTGCTGTGCCGAACAAGTGCTGAACCTGCAGTTGACGTTGCGTTTCAATGCGCATCTACATACGACCAATGGTTCATCATCAATAATGAAACATCATCATCATCAACAGTCAATCAAAATCACAAGTGATGGCCAACCTCGTCCCGTTGTGGCGGCCGAACCGATTCCCTTCGGGCCCGCTCCGCTTGTCGGCCTCGGGCCTCTGTTTGAACGAACACTTTTTTTCACTCTCTCATTCTCTCACTCTACCCGCTCCCCCTACCCCCAGTGCCCTCCCGTCACCACTCAGCACTTCCCGTCCGCTGCCAACTCTTCTTTCCGATAGTTTGCCGCTGGAAACGCCTCGTTGTTGAGCGCTACCTACTCATACATAGAAACAAACAAACAAATCCTTGTGTTGCACATTCCCGGCCTCCCACCCCAGCCTGTGCAACCGGTACATACAGACCCTGCTGAAACTGGCAGGCTCCACGCAGGAGATCCGCACAATAAAACCACGTCAGTCAATCTATCTGTAAACTGTATACCAGTGGTGGAGGTGGGAGTGCATGCCGTTATCGAGTTAACTTCCTGTATCGTGTGCTGAGTCGTGAAATAGGGAAAGCATTGATCTCGTGCTCGGCTTTCCATCTTGTCTGACAAACAGACGGATCTCCTTCCTTCTGACCATCCTCTAGCATCCATCCATCACGATCATAACCCGCAACAAGAGTCCCCGCGCACACCGGATGCTACGTCCCGGATGCGGCGCTCAGCTGAAAACCCATGTCCAGCAACCACCCCCATCAACCGCAATCTAAACATCTCTCTCCCTCTCTCTGTGAACTGTTTTTGTCCTCCGATCCTTTCTCCCGCAATGTCAACTCCCTCCCGCGGAACGGGACTCGGTTACCCTTACCACGATGCCTACACTTCTCAACATACTTAGCCACAGCCAACCATCGACGGCTGCATGGCAGTGGATTATGATCCCGCGTTGTTGCAGTGTTGCATCATACAGTAGATTGCGATTCACCGGGCCCGGGGTTGGTAAATATGGGTGCACCAGATGTCGTCGACTATCGGATCTTGGCCCTCAGCCTTGGGCGGCGGGCGGATGTTTCATGTCCTCGCTAAAAGCCCCAAACAAAACCCCAACCTCAATCGGAGTCAATCCACCATCCCCGAATCCCGTGTTTTTTTCTCACGTCAGCGCGTGGGCGAGAATCATATTCTACATGTGCAAATGAGCGGCTGGATCTTGGATCTTGTATCTCAGAGTGTTTTATGGCATCCGTCTAGACGGTCCGATTTGATGAATGTGATTTAGCAATGCGCCCATGCGCAATTGTTTAATTTCATCACTCCAGCTGAATGAACAGCAACGTGAACACTGAACGCCAATCAACACGCGCCTCTCCCCACAGCTGCAGCCCATCCTGTCTTGTCCATCTGAACCTTCCTGCAGACTAGTTGCCTATCTTCACTACACAGTCGGCTTCGAAACATTTAACTACCATTTTCCAGATCCCGTATCCCATCTTTTCCATTTCCCATTTCCTGCAAGTTTATATACCTCCTTGTCACCGAGTCCTCCAGTTCCGTTCGCGGGGTTTCTTCCCTACATTCTCGAGTCATTTTCCATCCGACTCGAATCGAACTCGAATCTTAAAAGCAGGTACCGCGAACACTCAGGCGGTAAGCATCCTAAATTTAACCATGTATCCATCCATGTAGGTAAATATTCTGTCCCGCACCGCCTCGAGTCGACTCCCCCGCACATCCGGAAAGAACTCAATGTGTTTTACGCTTCCCCAACCGCGTATTTTTCCCTTGACTTTTCGTTCTTTTCGGCACTTCAACCCAACTCGACTTGACTCGGGAGTGTACTGCGCGAATTGAAATCTCCGGTTGGGTTCCCAAGTTTTCAAGTTCCCAACTTCAGTCCTCAACACCATCACTGTACCCTACTCTACAATCTCTACTACCCCCCCTTACTCAGCTCCGAATCATGATCCTCCCGAATAAATCCTCAATTAGGCACCAAGTACCGAGTATAGGTACAGCACACGCGTCCCGACTCCCGGCTCCCGATGTAGTTATGTAAGAAACGGGAACAGCAACAGCGGGTACGGGATCGGATGTGGGCTTGGTTTGAGGTGGGTGTTGTTCGGGAATTGTGGCGAACGTGGGATGAGGCATGCGGCATGAGGTGGGGAGGGCGAATCGAATGGGGTATATCGTACCGTAAGTGTGAACTGGATGGGTGTGTTTTCACGGATGGTGGATGGTGCAGTTGCGGACTTGATGAGCTGCAATATAAGGTATTGGGGGAGTACTCCGGCTCGGAGTAGTTCGTCAGGGTGGAGTTGAGAGCTGAGAAGTGATGATATATATGAGCTGTAGGCTATACTTCGTCGATTCAATACTTTGCCAGCAGTCGCTTGGATCATAGCGTGGATTCTCAATTCCGTTATCAACTTTGATAAAATCGGAGGAGCTACCATTGGAGAACGGAGCGAATCTATTCCGATCAGCGAACCATGTTCATGATAAAGTGTTCAAAATGAGTCTTGTCGTTGAGATTGAGGTATAGCACAACTCTAGAGCCGCGATCTTTGAATCCTTTTTGAAACACCGCTTTGACAAGAGCCGATCAAAAGCAGCCTTCAGCGATGAGTTCCAATGTAAGGAGACGAAGTTATGATTCGATAAACAACTCAGGGGTGTAATGGCAAGCAACATCACACTCGCCTCACCCCCGTGGCATGCGCTGTGTACATGTTATTCTCAGCTTTAAAAACCTCACCGTGATTCTCTCGGAGAACGTTATCTTTTTCTTCCTCAGTGCTCACCATATTATTGAAGGTAGGAAGCGGGCATCGGCGCGGCATTATGACCGATCCCTCGCTCTCCGTATGTACTCTTTACAAAGCCCGTACAATCTTCTACTTGTCATTCCTGTTGCATCCCGGACTGGTCCAGTCAACTATCAGTTCGGCACAGAGCTGGGCGAGGAAGTCTGTCATGCTCCAGCCCCCCAATGACGAATCTCAGTAACCCTACATTGATTGCCTGGCCAGCAGAAAAGCAGCAGGGAATTGGTGAAGTGAGGGATTGAGTCTGGGAGGCAGCAGATATGTGTGAAATTGAGAGGAGCGGGGAAAGCCTCGAAGGGTACTGGGCGGGATGGGAGGCATGTAGCGTCACTCGCGGGATACGGTTGTCTGAGGCTTCAGGTAACGGTGTGAGAGGGAGCGTCTTTTATGATGCTAGATAAGCTTCCGTGCTCGTGCTGTGTAGGTATTCTGGGAGGAATATGAGTGGCGAGCGGCGCAATGGTAGGGGAGTTGGCTACATCTTCTCATCCTCTCCCTAATGTCGATATACCAATGTTCAAACACCGCCTGAGTACCGGTATTACACTTGTATATTCTCCTACACCACAGGATACTAGTACTCATCGATGATCCCATCCCCACGCCACCCATCTCATCACTAACTAACAGCAATAGTAACAAGAAAAAAAAAAGAAAAAGAAAATCCCAAACTCCAGATCCGTCTAGTAACACACCTCCAGCGCAGAACAGGACAGAATAGAACAGAACAGAGGAAAAGAGTACCGAATCGGCTCGAGGGTGAAGGATAGGATGGGTAGAAATGTTGACCGAGCCGGGGGGGAGAGCGCAGAATCAACGTTTGTTTGCGGTACCAGTGGAGGTGGCGGGATTGCGGTGGAAACACCAACTCTCTCCCAAAGAAGAAAGGAGAAGGAAGGAAAGAGAGAGAAAAAAGCCCGAAAAGAAAAAACCCAAATCATGAAGCAGACCAATCACCAAACGCCATCCACACAGCCGAAACAGACACAAACGCAAAGACAACAAGGCAAAATAAAACAAAAAACAAAAACAGACAAAAAAACGCCGGTAAAAAACGAAAAAATCCAAGCAGAGATATACGTCAAGATCAGAAACAAGAAAAAGATCGGAAAATCGAAAAGATCATGAAACACTATATCACGTTCTTCTCCCCATACTTTTTACGACCCAACACCAACCGCCGTATTCGCCACTACCGAATTCGACGCCGGTTGCAGGGGTGGAGCGGCGCCTTCATGTGTCTTCAAATGTCGCTTCATCTGATCCTGGCGATGAAAAGTTCTCGTACAGCCTGGGAAACTACAGCGATGGTCACCAACCGGATTATGTGCTACGATGACAACTATATCAGCGCTGTCCCCACTCTAAACCAAAAAAAAAAAAAAAAAAAAAAAAAAAAGGGATCCAGGAGTCCTACTTTTCCGATGTTTCGAGAGATTGCTACTTTCCGAGAACGCTTTACCACAGCCCGGGAAATCGCATTTGAGGGGGCGCTCGCCAGTGTGCACGCGGCGGTGCATAGTCATGGCGGAACCTTGGGCGAATTCTTTATGGCAGATCTGTGGCGGAGATATTAGTTGATGCCGAGTATTCAAATGTATAAAGGCGGCTTACATCGCATTTGTATGGTTTCTCGCCGGTGTGGGTGCGGATGTGTTGTTGCAGAGCCTGTGGAGCGGAGAACTCTTTACCGCAGTAGTTACAAGTGCAGCTCTTGTCTTGAAGAATGTCAGTTCCACTCATTAAAGTGAAAAGCTCAACGGCTGGAATACTTACATCCTGTATGGGTTTGTAAATGTCTTTCCACTTTTCCTTTCTGGCTGAAGGCTCCGGTCTTTCTGCTACATCCCTCCCACCGGCAGAAATATCCCGTCCGCTTCTTAAGCTCCGAGATGTGGACGAGTTTGGCGTGGACTTGGAGCGCTTCGGCGGATGGGAACTCTTGGTTGCACGTGTGGATGGTGCCGTTGATTTCGTCTTGCCATTTGCAGACCTTGGGGCCAGATGGGGTGGAGGGATCGGAAGAGGGGGTGGATTTGGTGGGACTGCTGAGAGGTGTCGGGAGGGAGAGGGAGGGAGTTGGGGGCCGGGTATTGGGAATCGGGGGGATTGAGATAGTTGGAGGGAATTTCTGGGGTGATGGTTGAGATTGTTGAGTTGAGATTGAGAGTCTTTTGGGGATAGAGGAAGTATAGGACATTTGTGTTTGTGTTTCCGGAACAGGATGAGGGTGTTCGTGGTGATGGGCATGTTCATGGTGAACATGTTCCTGGATGTGCTCCGAGATCTCCCCGTCCGTTGGGGCTTCCACCCCACAAGCTTCCCACAGGCATTGATGAGTGTTTTCCTGCAGATGAACATTGTTGATATGCCGCCGCAGATCATCCTCGCTGGAGAAGGACTCGTTACACTCTTTCCAGAGACAACAATGCTGAGGACACAGCTGTTCCTGCCCCATAGGAGGAACATGGTTGTGCGAAAGGTGATTGTACAACCCTTGTGAATCCGAATTGGATGTCCCGCAGTTGTTCCAATGGCATACGCTATCCAGCGGGTTATGCGTGGTTTGGATATGGTGCCATAGCGCATCGCCATTAAAGAATGTTTCGTCGCAGGAGATATCCCATTGGCAAGACAACAATGCGTCGCTGTTGACGGATGTTGCTCGAGAGGTTGGGGATACTGATGATGGAGGGGTAAAGTACGGATCTGAAGCGCCAAGGGAGGTAGATGTTGTCATTGACGACATCCGTCGTCGCTTCGAAGGTGAGGGATAGTCAGGATACAAGAACCGTGGCACGGACGAGCTGGCCGAGTGTCTCTTTGCAAGACCTGTTGGCGCAAAGTAAGACAATTCCGTGAATCCACCTGTTGGCGGTCGATGTCTCTTATCGGACGAAGCCAATGTTAAGGCATGCGCAGTGAGGTCTGATAATCCGTGCCCATGATGGTTCGCAGGCCCAACATAGCTGATGCCCTCGAAACCACGGCCAAAGTATGTATCCTGCATTTGGGTTCCCGCATGGGACGACACTGGCACGTTTCCATGGTTGTACTGTGCCTGATGATGGTTTCGGAAATCCGGCCATTGATCATGTCCATCCTCGCCTCCGCCAGGGGGTGACTGGCAAGCGTCGTTAACACAGGCCGGACCCCCACAAGCGTTGTCGCATTCATCATCTCCAGTACACTCGACCACAACCTCGCAAGTCCCGACACCGCAGTTCTTGTCTTCGCAGATCATGGTCGTGCATGTTTGGGGATCGCAACACTTGTCGCAGGCATCCACGCAGTCGTCCCCACAGGCGTCATCATCATCCTCCTCCTCAGCATGAGCACCTGGGGCCGCGCAGTTCAAGGTCTTGCATTCTTCGATCAATCGTTCAACCGGCATCTTCATGGCCGAACTACGGGGCATGGGGTCCTCGCGGATTTGCGAGATTGGCCTGGACAACACCTGCGGTCCCATCGCCGTAAGACCGGTGGAAGTCGCGCCGGGGCTCCAGTTCGAAGGCTGTGACGGTGACAGGTCGGGAAACCAGTCTGTATCGAATATGTTGGGGTAGTCTAAGATGGACGCCGGGGTTGGGGCGAGGAGTAAGGTGGGGTTTTGCGAAAGACCGGCGGCGGAAACGGGGAAGGGTTGGCGGGGGAGAGAAGGATGAGGGGGTTGTGGGTAATTGGTGATGACCACACTCCCCCCCGCCGGGTTGGTCGCGGGAGATGTCGCATCGGTCATGCTCTTCGCTCGGCACAGAGCCGCGCTGTTCGGATGGTAAGTAAGGCTGGATGACTGCTGAGAAATCGGCGAAAGACAGTCTGGCCGATGGGGTTTGGGGGGGGATGGGTGGGGAGACTGGTGATGTTCCAGTGTGTAAGACTCTCCACGCAAAGCTGGCGGTGGTGGATGGAGGCATGTACACCTTGGTGGCTATTGCTATGGCGTCAGAGATCACCGTCTCCAGAACGACGAGCACAGGACAAAGAGGAATCCAGCACCACCGCTCAGACACCGCAGAGACAAAGGAACGGCCTGGAGAAGCGAGAGGGCGCGTTCTCGGTTGGGGAAAGTCTGAGATGATGATATTGAGACGACACCAGAGGAGCCGGACCTGCAAGCAACGCAACAACGCCAGACTCTGCCAGGCAGTCTAGAGATTGCCTTGAAGAGCAGGGACAAAGAAAAGGCCTGAACACGGCAGAGTCTGTACTCTTTGCAGTGTCAAGTGGACAGTCTCCAACATTCAATGACTGGCATGTTACGTCTTGACAGCACTCGACGGGCCAGGGAGACGCCTGTGTGGAATATCAATGATGGCCGTTGACGAAGCTGCCCAAACACTTTTTGTCACGAACACCCGAACAACATGGACTGCATCGACAGAATGCATGAGAGAACAGAGAGAGTGCAGGCAGAGGGGGGCCAGTAGCAGCTCGTACCTGCATCCAGTCGATGCACCGGCGTCCTTTTATCAGCAAGAAGAGAAGAGGCCCCCACTTGAGCAGCTATAGGTAGACCTAGCTACATACTTAAGCCCACATCGTCTCTGACACAGGTTCATCGTGTGTGTGTTTTAGCATCAAACTCCATCTCAGCCCCATCTCAACCCATCACCAAGTGTCACCCCCAGTTGTCAGTGGCATCCCAAACAACCTTATCTCCACGTGCACAACAAGACTTGAACATGATCACAGCAAGCCCGTCATGCACATCGACTGACGCGCCGGGCAGAACGTACGCTTCTTGCGCGGCGTCCCGTTGCCCAGAGCATTAGTACACCCGCCCAGCTCGCAGCTCCAGCTTCCGTGTCCTTCTCGCGTCTCTCCTCCCCCATATACTTCCACTTGTACCTCTCCCCCTCCACTTCGCGTCTTCCACTTCAAACACACAAACCGCCCAACAATCATTCCTTACATACATCACCACTCATCACACCCCCCGTTGTAGCCCCAAGTACCCGCCGCATCACCACCACCACCTTCTCCTCTCCTCCACAAACACCACCCCACAAACCAATGGGCGCCCTCTGCGGAAAAGAGTCCGCCTCCAACGACGACAACCTCCCCGCCGGGCGGGTTCTCGGTTCGGCCCCCCCCAACACCGGCGGAATCAATGCAGGCGCAGGCGCCACCTCGCGGATATCGAGCAGGCAGAAGAAGCCGAAAGTTGGCGGGCCGGCGCGGACGCTGGGAGGGAGCGGCAGCGGAGACGGGGGGACGTCGTCGTCGTCGGGGGGAGGGCCGGAGGATCCGAGAGCTGCGGCGGCGAGGGCTGCTGAGGTGCGTTATTCCTGAGAATGTCTTGTTGGTTGGGGGTGCAACTCGGGCTGGAAGTTAACGTGAAGCAGTTGAGGAATGCGCAGAATCGCACCGGCTCTGGAAGTCTGTCTAGACAACTCGATGAGCAGAAACGAAAAACGCGGGAGCAGCATCTTCAGGATGCGAGTAGGGATGCTCTCAATGAAAGGAATAAGCCGCCTGTGTGGGATTAAGTTGCATAAGGTGGAGGAGGTTGAAGACGACGCGGAGGGTCCTCCTGGTGTTTTGGGCGCACAATTTGGAGCACTACTGAGCGGCACGTTGGATCTGGAGTTTGCAATCGGTTTCCTTGTTCAGCGATCATGAGTTTTGAAATGAAGCAGCCTGATAGGTTGTAATATGAGGAATGATACCGGGATCAGTTACCTCAATACTTGAACAAGATGATTTGGCAATGGAAATCTCAATGGGACTGGCCTCAAATCATGATCTCGTCATTATAAGTTCAGACTTGAAGATTAGTTCATTGGAATCTCGGACACGTGCCCAATTCCGATGGCCACCGTTCTAGACACAACCTCACGTGAACCTGAAGAGCATTCAGTACAATTCGGTAATTTTATATCAAGAGTGAATCTCTATGATTCAGAGGATCATGGCGTTTCACCAACCCAACATATCCCTCAACCGCTCTCATATTGGTGAAAATCAAATACGTTGGGCCCCCCATCAGCTTTCCAAAATATATTTACCAAAAAAGAGTCTCTTCTCTAACTTGGTCCTCAGTGAGTCCCTTTTCACTGGTACAAAATGGCTTGTTGAACTGACCATCCTTGTCGGCGTATGATGGCAAGAGGCTGAAGGAATTGATGGGAGGGCTCTCGAACGGTGCATGATATTTGGGAGGGTGATCCTTGCTCAGGATGGGTGCTTTCCGATGAGGATGATGGTGACATCATTTGGGCTGAAGTCTCGGGGATTAACGTTACAACTATGCTCCAATTGACATCAAGCAGATACAATATGAATCCCAACCTTGTTTCTGAGGACCTCCACTGCCCAATTGAGTCCTCAAAGTGGATCGGAAATATCAGCAGGAAGAGTGAGATCGTGGGAAGTAAGGTTACCCGTCCGCTCATCGCCTAAATTGAGTGCAGCAACAACGACATCATCTCTCACTTCCTCAGTCCATTCCCCAGTCAACCCCCACCACCGGATCTCCCTCCTCGCGGTTCCGCCGTCTCTCACACGTCCTCACCACTCACCAATTGCCCACGATGGTCTCCGTTGCCCTTACCCGCGCGCTGCCCCGCCTGGCTACTGCGACTGCCCGCACTGTCACTCCGCGTCTCATCATCACCAAGGGCGTAACCAACGCTGTCCCCGGATTCGCCCGCACTCTCGCCGCTGCTGCCACTAAGAAGACGACCGCGCCAAAGAAGAAGGATCCTGCCAAGAAGACCGCTGCTACTACGAAGAAGGCTGCCGCGACCAAGAAGACTGCCGCTGCTGCGAAGAAGACTGTTGCTAAGAAGGCGGCCCCGAAGAAGAAGGCGGTCGTTGTTAAGAAACCTGTCAAGAAGGTCAAGAAGGTTTTGACGGAGGAGCAAAAGGCTGAGAAGGCTTTCGCCGCGAAGGTCAAGATTGCCAAGGAGACTGCTCTCCCTCGTCAACCTCCTTCCGGGAAGCTCTCTCCCTTCAACGTCTACATTGCAAGCCAGATGAAGTCAACTGGCGGGAATGTCAAGCTTGCTACCGTCGCCCAGACCTATAAGGGTTTGACTATCCAGGAGCTTCAGGTATACATTTTTTTTTTTTTTTCATTGCTTGCTTCATCCTATCTCACTTCAGATACTGATGTTTGCACACTTGTAGGGTTTGGCCAGGGAGGCAGAGAAACAGAACGCCGAACGTGTTGCTGAGAATAAGAAGTGGATTGAGCAGTACACTCCTGTGGAGATTGAGAAGGCCAATTACGCTCGTCGTTGGCTCAAGAAGCACAACATTAAGCGTGTGGACACCACCGTGATCAAGGATCACCGCAAGATCTTAGGCCGCCGTTCCGCCTACATTTACTACTGCTTGGCCCAGAAGGACAGTGGTGAATTTGGCGACGCTAAAATCACCGAGAAGGCAGCTATCAATGCCAGGAAGTGGAACGCCATGTCTGCGGCCGAGAAGCAGGTATGTTTTGTTTATTATCCTCCCAGTAATGTATAAATGCTGATTTAATCCGTAGCCGTATGAGGAACTTTCTCTTGCCGACAAGGAAAGGTACGAGAGGGAGCGTGCCGACATGGGCTTTGAGGTGAACACCAAGGAACAGTAGAATGTTGATATGACGTTGTAAGATGCTATGATTTCATTCTTGTTGTTTCGTTGTGTTGTGTACAGTCAATCTTGGAGGATTTTTATGTCGTCTACTGTTCATGGCCCATGGTAATTGGCTTACGTAGAAACCACTATTGTATGTTCCTTTTCCGCGAAAAATGGTTTTAGAGGATATGAGCAAGTTTATGGTTTTCAGCGCTCGAATGCCGCTTCTGTAGCCTTAATTTACAGGCTCTTACTCTACTCTTTAGATACGAATTTTATTACTTGGTGGTGTTGGAAGGAAGCGAGGAACATGACTTGCGCGGTATAATTCTGAGATTTTGCAAAATCAAAAGTAATTAGGTTTCTCAGAGTTGGGCAAGGAAGAAGCAAATACAATTGAGAATCTATCAAGGCCCCTGGACTGAAAAACTCGGATGCCCCAGTCGTCTGGAAGCAAATGCGCCGAGGAGTGCATGAAATTGTGGAGGTCATCGGGAATTATTGTTGTGCGTACTGCGTAGTTTAGTTGGCAGCTACATTCATGCTGCCAGTCATGTTGTCAACTTCAATCAACTGTTTTCCTCGAAGTAGTCACAACGTTGTGTGGATGATTGATATCAGAGACCGAATTAGCCTATAATGAAGGAGACCCCTCCGAATGCACACAAAACTCCATGCTCTTGTCATTATTGGTTCCCATTTATTCATTTGGCCCATTCGGCCTCCTCTTATTGACTCGACCATTTGTCTTTTGACTTGTTGCATCGGAAAGTAGTGCCCACATAACCTAGTTCTGCCCCCCCCCCCCCGGCAATGAAAAGGATTAGATTTCCTACGTCAGAATCACTACTAGCAGATACTAGTACACCAGTGTTCCCTCCCCACCTTCGCTCGCTCGCTCGGTTTTTTTTTAGTCCTCCTCGCTGACACTCTCATCTTCGTCTCCGCTAACCTCCGCGTTCTCCTTCTCCCGCTTATCCATGAGGGCCTGAAGATCGGCATCATCGGCCTCCGTGACGGCCTTGGGAGCCATATGCACCTTCAGCTCACCACCCTTGTACGACTCAATACACTCCTTGATCTTCTCAATTGCGAGGCCGAGGGTTTGGATTCCAACATTCTTGTCCAAGCAGTGCGATGTGAGGACGTAGAGTGGCGGGGAAACGAGCTTGACCTTGATGGGAGTTTCCGGGGTGTTCATGGCCTCGGCGGTGCGGAGAGCAGTCTTGACTGCTTCGATGCCCTCGTAGCCGAAGCAGGACACGTTCACGTCGGCGCGGACCTTGGTGGGTTGGGGAGTGAGACGCTTGGAGATGTAGGTGGTCAATTCCGCGCGGACGGCGTCTGAGGGGAATTCGATGCCTTCCCAGACATCAGGATTTCTGAAAAAAAAAAACAAAAAAAAACGGTAAGTAATCTGAAAAAGGCGTGGCTTCAGGAATACAGGACTTACGTGATAGAGTATTTGAATGCATCAACAGTGTGGCCGTACTTCTTTGCCAAGGGCCAGGCGATGGTCTCATAGAGGTGCTCAATGGGCTCCTTTGCCTTCTCGGCGACATGGCGCAGAATGCTGTGGACCATCTTGCTCTTGTTAAACCGTTCCTCGCACTTGACGACATCTTCTGCGGAGACACGACGTTTTGAAAGATCAATGTAGCCTTGTTCAAGTAAGATTATTGATCAGCCAAGGTACTCGACACGGTTATAGTTTGAGAACTTACCCTTGTCCTTGTCCACACGCAAAACAACGACGACTTCATTCCGTCCAACTCGAATGAGCTTCTGGATAGATCGAATACGCCTTCGGGAGAGCTCAGAGAGCAAGATCATGCCATCGATATTGTCGTACTCCAGGAGCTTGACATATGCTCCCATCTCCGCAATCTGAACGTGAACTTGAGTCAGCCGCAGCCAACCAATGTACTCGACAGGCAACAGAAACTTGCCTGCTTCACGTTGACCATAACATAGCTGTCAACTTCCGGGTACTTCTCGGGGTAGAATCGACAATTTGTTAACGACATGGTGGGGTCGGTGGGGTCGGTGATGGCGGGGGTGGAGGAGGTTTAGAGGGTCAGGGAGGACGATCGACAATGGACGACGTGGATGATGGTGGTCAGTCGGTCGGTGCAGGCACGACGACGAAAATGCGGTGCTCGTGGGGAAAGGGCCGTGTGGCTGTTGGTTGACGAGGACAGTTGGCGACTGGGTTGATGTGGAGGAGATGGTTTATGAGTGGGGCAATTTTTCAGCCTCCTGTTGCGAACTGCGACGAGTCATCTCAGCCACACCAAACTTTGAAATGCCACTGGAATCATTAACATTCAACTTTGCTGACTCATCTGCTCTCTATAGTTTAATCCAGTTTGTTGGCTTCAAAGTAGAGTAGGTACCGGCATGGGCACATTTAAAGCGCACAAGAAACGCACAAGAGTGATTTGTCAAGTATAGCTCCGTGACAGATGTTTGTGCTCACTGATCGCAGTTGAACGTTTATGCTGGAGCGCAAATACATGATTGATTGTCACATGACATCTACTGCTTTCCTCCTCATTCCACATATCAGTACCAGTAGTCCAACCAACCACCTCTTCTTCCTCCTCCACTGTTTGATTGAGCATAGAATTTACAGCCATCATCATCCCGACAGCGCCCCGCCACTGCATCTCCGAAATTTTCGATTCTAACGAAGAATGCCTCCTCCCACCATACTTGCAACACCTTGTCTGCTGTTTCGACCAGCTATCTATCTCGCAACCCACTCTTGACATTTCCGGCAGATTTCAGTGCAGAAACTGGAAACCATTCACAGAGTTAAGTTACCATGGAAGATTGGGATCGGAGTGAGTGACTGACTTGTCCACTACACTACGTTCGCCACCAAGCGGAAACCTCAGGACTGCGTTACTCACTACATTTCACGGCCGCTGTTCGATAGAGTATGTGAAAAATGGGCAGAACGAGCTCGAGAAGTAGCAGGTAATTAAGCTCATATCCGCCGTCTGGATTTTGCTGGAGTTACGTTCCTGCTTGAGCGTTATCTTATGGAGAATCACCTTGAATACTTTGTTCAATCCGCGGTCTCTCCACAAATGCGACGCTATTTCATGAGCCCTGTTACGATAAATGGAGCGAGAAACACTCCCGGTTCCAGATTGGAAACAACTCGCCCAATCAACCATTTTATCCAGGAAGGGCTGTTCGACCATTCGCAAATATCAAGTATACGCCGGTCACTGTTTCAAAGAGGAAAGAGTGGGTTCACGCCGAGGTAGCTTTAGCATATCACTTTCCACGCCCATGTTGACACCACATGCTCCAGCGTTGTCGTACATTGGATGCCCCAAGCTATCATGTGTGGCCTGCGCAATTTAACTTCAGAACATGGAATATAAAGCTCGATTTCATACCCGTGGTTTCCATCTGAACTTCAAATCTTGTACGTGAAAACTTGTCGTAAACCGATGTTTTGATCCTATCGACGCCCCAAGAACAAACAAACCACGCCCTCAGACAATAACCAATGAAACGCAACTCCAGGGACGGATGCCTTGCAGAAAGAAGAAAAATTCATTATTCATTTGATGATATCATGACCTTGTATGCGGCTAAAACTCGGTGCCCTCGGGCGGCTGGGGAAGCTTGCGACAGTTAGGGTGGGCCATGTGCCTATCACCATCAGGTCAGAACCTCAATCCGTGGACTAGAAAACATCAAAACATACTCCCTGAGAGCAACCAAAATCTTCTCCATAGTAAAGTTGCGGCTCCATTGAGCCACACGGGCAAGTTTGCTGAGGTCAACCTAACCAGTAGTTAGCGGGCTGTTGAGAGCGAGACTTGGTAACATTGACACACCCGTCCAGTACGCTGGTCCACTCCGGGAAGGTTGATCTTGGAGATGAAGCTGACAGAGGGCGGCTCATCTGGATACTCGCTACCGCAATAGATCTTCAAGCTGTAGATGCGGTTCTCGTAGACACTCTGTGGAAGGTATGGTGAGCTTCACAGAGTACGGAAACCGTTGATCGCGGAACGTCATACGTGAGGAGGACCGAGGATAGTGGCGTTCCAGTTGCTCATCATCACATCGTCGGAGTCTTCAAGGCCATATGAGCAGCCATCTGTACACGTCCATCAGTGATCAGTGTGTTTAATGGAGGGATTGGTGAGTGGGATATCGCACCGGCGCTGAGGCCTTTCTCGCCCATCTCGAGTTCCTCCAAAAGACGGAAATTCCTGGGGACCTTTGCTGACATCGTTGTGGGTGTTCGGGTGGCCTTGGGGGAGAGGGGTATCGTATGGAAACGCGGTGGATAGGTGGTGGTGGGAAGTTTCACGGGGAGGTGGGGCAGCCTTGACCTGAGAGAGCTGCAGCCAGCGGTGTGACGACGACCCTGGCGACAAGTGAAGCTCGGAAGTGCCAGCCTTGAGCCTTACAAGCTCTACCACCCCCAACTTACTCCTGCCTACGTCTGCCCTCCTGTCTAAACGTCGATCCCAGCAGTTCGATATCCTCCCCGAACCGTGTACACGCCGCCGCTACCTCTCGTGTCTCCCCTGACAGTTCGACCCGCAATTCCGGCGGCCGCGCGAGCTCCCTATGACAACCCAGTTCCTCCAGGCGGAGCTTGCGAATCTAGTTCAGGAGGCGAAACGGAAGAATTCAGACCTTCGAAATGTCCGGAATCCATCGAGGCCTATGTGGAGGAATATACGGGCTGATGCGTGGGGTAGGCTGCAGACAAAGCGCTTCAGGAGCTCAAATCGATTAATGTAGCCGGTGATGTGGAGGCTGGTAATGTCTACACTATTTTAGGACATTTTTGACTATACTAATTATCTAATCAGAGCTTTCTTCACGGCCTGGGCTACTTTCGCCGTTTCTCATGGCATGTGGAACCCGTAACTCGAAGTTCAGCACCATTGGCATATCATGCCTACAACGCCTGATCATTTCGAAAGCGCTGGCGAAGGTACGGAGAATATTCACAGAGCTCCAACATCCATGATAATCAGATGCTCATCCGAGTCAATACAGTCCAGGTTGCGTGAAGTTCTGGAAGCTTTTAGGGAGGCGGCCAACTTAGGTATGTGTTTGAGCATAGTTGTGGGGATTCGGTTCAGTAGGAGCTGACTGTCTTCTGGGAGGGATATTCAGGTGTTGATGTTCAGCTGAAGATACTACAAGCTCTGCCGCCACTCCTGCAGAACTATGCCGCCGATCTCCAAGGGCCACTACTAGGGGAGGCCCTCATGGTTTGCGCCGTGTTACAGGGGAGTAAGACAAGTGTAGTGAATAACACGGCAGCTGCTAGTAAGTCTTCCTATCCCGATATTAATACGGTGGTATGCTAAGCATTATTCAGCACTCAGTCAAATTGTCATCTCCATATTCGATAAAATAGTGACAGAGGACGGTAATAGTATCCGAATTCCCAGTGTACTGTTCACTATTGACACATCAGTTTCAGAAAAGGCTCTCGAAGTACCTACGGTTGGAGAAGCGCCATCTGCCTCAGGAAACATCCCTATTCGAGCTGCTGCGCTTGACGCTTACCGAGTGTTTTATGACATTTGCCTACTTACTGAGGGACAAAAGGCAATGTATCATCGCTTCAACAGTCTTCCACAGCCATTTGGTTTGGAGCTTATTGAATCCGTCCTTACAAACCACCCTGATATCTTCCTATCGCATCCTGAACAGGCGCATATCCTTCAGACTCGAGTTGCACCGCTTGTCATTAAGTCTCTATCAGATAAGTTGAACTTTCCCACGACCGTTCGGATCACCAGGATTCTATACATTTTATTACGGCGGCATCTCTCGATATTGACCAAGGAATGTGAGGTTTCGTTGAGAATACTCATACATATGCTTGAACAGGACGCCTCCCAACCTTGGAAGCGTGCGTTGGGCATGGAGGTTTTCAAAGGCGTGTTTCATGAGCCTGCCTTGATCCGCAAAATCTATTCGCAGTTTGATGGCAAGGAAGGAGGAAAGCCGATCATCCGAGAGCTTATGGGAGCATTGACGCGGCTTTCCACAGAAAAGCCATCAATCATCGGGTTGGGAAGTCAGTCAACAGCTGCATCACTCTCTCAACAGCTCCAGTCAAATCAGATGTCATCTGACCAGGTGGCTATCGAGGCAGGAGGCGTCGCAGGTATCATTGGGACAGTGGGAGTTGATACTACAATGACAGGAATCGGGTCATGGAGTATTATACGCGTCCCATGCATTGATCAACTGGATAAAAGCGAACCGCCTGCCATACCAGAGTCTTACATATACTACCTCACACTTGTGTGCATCAACAGTTTCTCTGATGGGCTCGCGAAGTTCATCATTCCTTTGGCCGCTGGAAGCGATACGTCTAAGAGGCGTTCAAAGCTTATCAGAGACAATGGTGCTCCAGCGGGGAGTGACTCAGAAGTTGGGGGGCTTTCAACACCAGTACCGGATCGAGTGCCATCCCCTGCTAAAGGGTTACGTAGGAAACTAACTGTACGATCTCTCCGAGTACCGATCAACCCCCTCTCGTTGGATTCCCATCCTTTGTACTCGGAGATTTTAACATCCAGCGCCATTGTGGAAACCTGTTGGCCTGCTATCCTCGCCGCATGCTCGACATTTCTGAATGCTACAATGGAAAACGAACTCTATCACGCACTGGTTAGATCGTTCCAGAAATTTGCTCACGTTGCTGGATTACTTCGTTTAACCACCCCTCGAGATGCCTTTTTGACGACCCTTGGGAAGTCCGCTGTCCCGTCAAACATTTTGTCTGCAAACGTGACTAGTCATCCTCAATCACTACCGACGCCGACAGAAAGCATATCCTCTATTGCCAAGGGTTATCTTGGAGTCGAGGGATCAACTTCTAGTACTGGTGGAGGCGATCACCATGCAGTATCATCTCTTAATGTTCGTCACCTACGATGCCTGCGAGCTCTCCTGAACCTCGGAATTGCTCTTGGGCCGACCCTAGAATCATCGTGGACCATAATTCTCGAAACACTTCAGCAAGCCGACTTTGTTTTATACGCATCTACCAAACGAGGCAGTCGACAACAGTCATCTGCTGGAGTTCAGCGAATTGATTCACTGAAACCAAATGATCCCACCAACCTCATGGCCAATATTGGCTCCGAGCTCACGGTCGTTGAAAGCGCTGCAAATAAGATGTTTGAATGCACTCGAGAGTTCCCTGATGAGAGCTTTGTTGATATCCTCAAGGCGCTATGCAAGCTCTTCCATCCCGATGATGAGAAGGCGACTAATCGCAGGATATCTGTCGACCAAGCACGCTCGATGTCCCCTAAGCCTGGCCCATCAACGCCCAACAAACGACTCTCGACCTCCGGCGGAATCTCAGCGGTGGCCCAGCTCATTGGTGACAACGCTTTTGCGCTGGCAAAAATTGGGGAGGTTGCTTTGATAAATATGGGACGGCTCATTGGCCCTGATGCCAAATCCTCTGGGTGGACTTTGCTGGTGGATCACCTTGTAACCGTCATTGGGGCACGGGCGATCAGCAATACTCTTCGGTATAAAGCTGCTGAAGTTCTGAATGAAATTGTTGTCGGAGCTGCGAAGGCCGTCACACCAGAGAGCGTTGAGGATGTTGGGGTCATTCAACGACGGGCCCTGAAAGCGTTGAAAGATGGTATTGAACATGGACATACTCTGGGTGAATTAGATTCAGCTACAAAGGCAACTGAGGTTGAAATTCATCATGCCGGCTTGGAAGGCCTTAATGCCATTCTCGAGCATTCTGGACAGAGCCTTGTTGACGGATGGGATATTGCTTTCGACATCATTGACAGTGTTTTCGATTCTTCACAGACATGGAAACGCGGTCGAAGCTTGCAGCTTATGGCAACCCCGGAAGACACAGAAATTGAGGCTCGTCCAAGCAGAAGTGTGAGGCTTATTCGGAGCTCCTTCAGTTCATTAGAACTTATATGTTCCGATTTTCTTGCATCTTTGCCCACGAGCTGTGTACTTGTTTTGATTGATGCTCTGTTTGCATTCTGCAGCCAGAAAGATGATCTCAACATCTCATTGACGACCATAACATTCTTCTGGAATGTTTCCGACTTCTTGCAGACTCGGGATGACCAAGAGGCTGCAACAAAGGGCGACGAACTCACCGCTCAGGCGAAGAATGAGATGGATTTGCTGGCAATCGTTGAACGGAAAGATGTTGATCCTCATTCTGCTCTTTGGATGTTGTTGCTTCTTCGACTCACAGGCCTTAGTACCGATCACCGGGCAGAAGTTCGCAATGGTAAGCTTGTTCGCCATTGTACACAGAATGAAAACTGATATTATGTAGGCTCAATACAAACGCTTTTCCGTATCTTTGATACATACGGTGATCAGCTCGGACCTCAAGGATGGAGCTCCTGTCTGGAGATTGTTGTATTCAAAATGATGAAGATGGATCCGAAGGACATGGCTGTCTCGATCTCCGAAAAGGCAGAACGGAAACAATGGGACGATACCATCAAACTGGTTCTTGGTGGGATTGGTACACTATATTCCAACTACCTTGACGTTTTCTCCCAACAAACGAGCTTTAGGAATACCTGGATCGTTTTTGTGCGATACCTCGAAACCCTCCTCAGCTGGAGATCACATGAGGTTAGCACGTCCGTGTTTGATGTTCTTTCTCGAGTTCTAGAAAAAGTGGAGAGCCCTCAAAAAATATCTACCGAGTCGACACAAGACGTGTGGACTCTCTGGTCCTCCCAGAGTGTCAAGCTCGTCTCCGACAACATTGAACGCACAGGAAACGGAACTCAAGAGACATTAACCTCTTACATTAATTCCTTCAAATCGATCTACGCCCTCCTCCAACCCACCCTCACCGTGGATACTGTCCGCCAAACCCTGGAGATCATCAAAGAATGCATCCTCTTTCCTGACGCTCCCCCATATTTTCGAGACATAGACACTCTGACACCGCTCCAAAACGCCGCCCTTGAGGTTATACAACTCATCCGAACCGACATCCCCGATGTCCCTTCCCTCCTACTTTCCCGCCTCGCCGATATATCAGCCATCGCATATACCCATACCTTTGACTCCACCGTCACTGGGCGTGTCCCCACGTGCATTGCTCTCTCCGCAAAGGTAATGGAAATCATGCAAGACATTGTCACCAAACATATTCATAATCCGGAAATCTACCTCTCCTCCGCCATAACGCACGTTTTCACCGCGCTCGAGATCCCAATCAACCTCAAATACGCCTTCCTTCCGCCACCAAAACGACCTGGCCAGTGGGTATTTGCAACCAACGCGGTGCTTGGGATCGCGAGACTCGTTATCCCGGCGATCGAGACGATCCCAGATGTCACCAAAGAGATCAAAGGCGCAATTTGGAAGGCGCTAGTCACAATTATTGCCGCCATCATTCGTGCGGATGGAAATGAGCCAGTTGAAACGTCGACACTCGAGAAAGACGAGACTTTTGATATCGACTCCTTCACTGAGATGCGGAAGCTCATGATCCCCCGTCTAGGACAGGAAGCAGTGGCAGATGATACTATCCTCCGATATGTGAAAGCAGTCTTCTGGACATCAATGCTATATGGAAACGATATACTCGAGGGCGTGGAAAGGGATGATGACGATCAAGTGTGGCTGAAACCACGACCACTAGGAAAAACGACAGAATTGGCGTTGGAGAGGAGAAAGAGAATGGCTTATGTTTGCATTGACGAGCTGTTTTCGTTGGTCGCTGCGGCTTCTGGTACAGATGGTGAGGAGGTGAGAAGGTTGGCGGAGGTGGCGGCGCCTTGGTTAATCAGACGGGTTGGCATGGTTTTGGGGTCATTTGTTGCGGTATTTCATTCCCAGGATTGATACTAATAGATGTGAACGAGTCGAGGCTAATGTGACCATTAGGATCAACCGCTTCGTGGCTTAATACCGCAACCTGTCGCCCAAAGAAACGAAATGTTGTACCTTCTCCAAGCCGCGGTCAAGCTTGAATCGGGCTTACATACTGTCCAAATCAATGGTACACTATTTCCCTTTATCCCTATGTTTCTCGAAGCTAACATGGCGGAAGATGCTCCCTGCATCCCACCATCGTCAAAACGCCATTTGTTTAAACTCTTCCCGTTGTTGACCCGGTGTGTGCTTGTTGCACAGAGTGATCAAGCGTTGTTGATTTTGCTGTCGAAGGCTTTGGATGAAATGGGTGGCGCGTTGAATATACGTTGAGAAGAACGGATTTGTAGCTATGGGTTGCGTATAGTTTGAGAGGTAATGATGGAAGGAAGTAATTCTAATATAAAGTGCTGATGGATTTGAGCACATTTTCGCGATGAAAAGTACCTTCTCTACTTATATGAGGCGAAACTTGATTCTTCAAGCGAGAGCAACTTGAAATTCAATTGCCACTTTCAATTCACTTCACTCGTCTCATTCAACATCTCATCTTAACCGTCCTCTCCATTTATCCTCCAACACTACATTCCCTCCACCTCCCTTTCATCCCATCCCCTTCTTGCCCCAACAACCCCTCAACCAGCTTCATCACCATCCAAATCGTTATTAAACCCTCCCATCATCATGATGACAAACCGGCCCTCACAACCCCCCAAATACCTCCCAATCCAAGCCTATCAATACTACAACCAAACCCTCCTCGGAATCCTCCCGTTTCCTCCACCCACAGACACCATCTATCCACCAAGGCTACATCCACAAAATGCCCCGCTGATAACGAAAAACATCAACTCGTTACCATTGAGTATTGGGAGACTGTTGATGCCAGTTTCTTCATCACAGGTTCAACAAGCGAGACCAGCTGCACAGGCAGAGTTTCAAAAGCCGGTTGTGAGTTATAATAGTGCTGATGGTGCCCGTCTCAGGGATTCGCAGGACCTGGGGGCGGTGTATATCCCCCAATCACTACTAGCACCGGGTCCAACAGCATCGGCATCACAGTTAGTATTCACACAGTCGGCCTCCCACCATCTTCCCGGCGACGCCTACTACCCTCACCTCACCTCCATGAACCCTATCCCCAACCCCAAACAGCCACGCCCTCTCATCCTCCTTCC
>ML220129.1:68510-164339 GCA_004786065.1 Ascodesmis nigricans
TCCTCTCCAGCTCCCAATATCCCGGGCGCAGCTTACCAACATCTCCCACCCTATCCGCACCTACCGCAACCGCCACCTACGCTGTTTTTCGGGGACTTCAGTATCCCGCCGTTGCCGCTTGGAGCGGCCACCGCTCTGCCTGCTGATAGTGTGCAAGGAGCAGGAAATGAAAGTGATGAGAAAGAACGCAAACGGGCAGAAAAGAAGGAGGAGGGGTGGGTTATGGTTTCTTCTAGAAGCGCATCGGCTGGGAAAAAGGATGGGGATGGGGAGGAGGGTGGGAGAGATGGGGTGAGGTTTCAGGTTATTTATCCTCCTGTGAGAGGGTGTGAGGTAGGTGGGAGGGGATACCTCGAGGGTGGGCGTGGTGGGGAAAGAATATTTGGGAGGAGGATGAGGTGGTGATTCGTGGTGGATACATGGGAAATCACTCTGGTTCGATATTACTTTTCAGACGAGTTGAAGATGACTTTGGGAACCTGTGGAACAATCAAGAAACTTGTACTTAGCAGAGTGTAACGTTATAGGCAGTGTGGAACGTATCCAATTAGTTTATATCTGGGGGGGAGAACATTTACACCGACCGCGCAATCAGCGATCGAACAGACAAACACCAAAACCCAGTCCCAGAACTATACAAAATACATTATCCTGAATCCCATATTGGGGAAAGAAGATTTACAAAACATTGGCAGATAAATAAAGGCAAAGAACCATGAGAGAAAACAATCTACACCCAAATGTAAACTCCGGTATCCCAAGACAAATAAAGGAAAGTATCCATGAATCGACAGTAACCCACTCCACCCACACTTATGCTCCCATGACTTCTCTCATGTTCAAGTTATCCCGACCCACTGGAAAAGAACTCGCTCATATCGCCCGTCATGCCCTGCATCACACCCGTGGTCATAAATGCGCCATTCGCCATCGCCTGATCAAACTCCGGGCCATCGAAATCCAGCATGTCCCAATTGAACATGTCTTTCTGTCCCATTCCATTATCGTGCATACCCATGTTTCCGCTGTTCCCGGCAAATGTTGCACCCACGGGGTACTCTTGATATGGAGCTTGGGGAGAATAGTTGCTGTTGCTGCTTGACTGGTTCTGGCTCGGTGGTGTGGGGACGTTGACGGAAAGATCCATGGAATCTGGAGATTGACTGTTGCTGTTACTGTTATCTGGGGTGTTTGAGTCGAAAACACCGGTGCGTGGCTGTTGTGGTCGATCACCTCCAAAGAGACCAGATAGATCTTGGTCGCCGGTGCATACGAAGGGTCCTTGGTTGGTGGGAGTTGAAGTCCCTGGGTTAAGTTGATGGGGGGTTTGATGTGGGCTGTCGAGGTCGCCTGGTTCGGGCGGGAGTTCATCCTGTATGCAGTTAGTATCTAATCATGGTGGCGCGGTAGTTAGACTCTTACCGCGCCCTTCTTTTGCGAGAATGGGAACTTGCGGACATTCTTTGGGTCGTCTAAACTCCCGCTTAGATCTACCTCTATCTGCACCAAGAATGATTCCACCAATGGCATCTTCTTTTTCATGTGTCCCATGACGTTGAGAAGAAATTGCAGAGATGCTTTGACTTGCTCATCCTTCGGGTGGGATTTCAAATACTGAACAAATACCCTCGATGCAACATAAATGCAGAACGGGACAAACGGATTCATCTAAGAAGACAATCAGTATTAATCAGAAAATGGAACTAACAATTCTTACCCCAGAAAGATCCAAATGCGAAACCATCCGCATAATGTTGGCGATTTCAGCCGCTGCAGTGATACATCTGACTCTTGATTCTGTCGTGACAGATGCAGGCATTCTGTGCTTTTCAGCTTTGAATATGGCCGCCTGATGAAGACATATCGTAGAGGTATGAATATTCATGTTGGTGAAGACAATGTTCGCGTTATTCAACGCTAGCGCTCCTGGTAACCTGAAGTTTGATGGCAACGACAGAGAAATGTTGAGAAGGATGTGGTCCATTGACCTATGTCGCTTCCAAAATTCGCCGCCGAGGTTTCCATCGTCATCATCCTCATCTGGGCGATGGAGATGTGTCAAATTGCGGCCAAACATAGCAGCCATAAGGCAGACACCGCCATATGAGGAAAGATCCTCGGTGCCTATGGCCCTCAGAGCATCTTTCAAGGACACCGATTTCACTTCTCGTCCCATTGTGAAGGCTTCGTCGCTCGCGGGAAGATCGGTCAAGACCTAAACAAGGTCATAAAAAGGTCAGCGAACTGACATCCTGGCGGGTTAGGGATTTCCTACGTCTCGCTCTTCGATAATCATTGGCCATCCAGTTCCAAGAGATGAATAGCGGTCGATACAGAAAGTGCTCCAAAAGGTTCGACGGCGTTCCTCCTTCTCGATCCAATCTCTGGGACCGGGAAGGCACTGTTTGACATCCAACCCCTTCCCATCGAGCCTGTGAAGCCCCATGCTCTGCGCTGATCTCACGGCTCTACCCGTCGACAACCAGGCACGGGGAAAGTACATTCTCCGGAATTCATAACATGCAATCAACGCCCAGGCTTGGGTGATACATATCGACAGGATCCCTTCGCCGTGACCTTTCATTTCCACCTCTTGGAGATATTTTCTTGCCAGTTGATAAAAATGCGTTTGGAGATTATTATATTCATCGGAAGCGGCGGCAGCCATAGTCCATATAGCATAACGAAGGGCCAATGGAGGCCGCAGGCATGGTGCGTTGTTCAGACTCGCAAGGTAACGCGGTTTGTGTAGGACAGGTAAGGACGGATAGACTTTTTCGAAATAAATGTTGTGCCTTTGAGAGCACATAAATCAGCACACGCCCTCGACCAGAGCAAAAACTCTTTCCAACATCTTCAATACGTTGGGCATACAATGCGTCAATAATGTCTTGAGAAGGAAGCGGTTCTTCAACTCCCAGAGACATGATGTCCCAACTCAACATCGGTTCAATGTTGTTAACGTTGTTAACGTCATTCCACGGCTGTTGTGTGCCAAAGGATGCACTTGAAAAGGAACCATTTGATTGCGAACGTGGCGTCTGTCGAAGCCCAGGGGTTTGGAAGTCGGGATGAAATGAACGGGCTTGTGGGGTTGGAAGGACTTGATCGGGAAGAATACGGGTGTGTAGGCTCGCGGTAGGTTCGGCACTCGGGAGCATATCATGAGGAGTGTGGATGAGTTCGTGGCTTACCGCTTGGTCTTTGAGCAATGTTTCCACCTGGGCTGAACGACAGTCAGTTCTTACCGTCCACCATCATGACCAAAACGATAAACAGTGTGTGCGGGAATACTTACCTAGCCGCGCCTCCAAAGCTTTGACGTAACCTCTCTTTGGTCCACTCTTTCTTCGGACCTCATCGTAGGCGCTATGCAAATCAGCATCCATCCTTGGATCATTGCATCTCCATCGCAAAAACAACATACCAATCATGGCCCAATCTCGCACAGGTAGCACAACTCGGACGCAATCCATCGCACCTCAGCTTCCTCTTCCTGCAAAGGATGCAAGCTATCCGCTTCGGCCTGGGGACCTCTGAAGCGTTTGTACTCGAAGACGATGGTGCTGCCGTGGGATTGGTGCCTTTGTTTTGTCCTTCAGGGCTCTCGGAGGTGTTCGAATTCCGGGTCTGCTCAGGGTTGAACGCTGAAACCATGGTGGAGGATTATAATGTAGCGGTACTAATAAGAAGACAAGCAATGGAGGTGGCGAGTATGTCTATTATTACTGCTCGTACTAGCTACTGGTTTCGAGGCCGCGGACGGTGGGGGGTCTCGGAGGCGCGGTCAAAGGCTTGTTGTCGTAGTCCTGGTCCGGGCCAGGGCAATCCGGTAGCAGTCGATGAGATACGTGGGGCGATGATTCGGAGCTCAGTAGACAGTGGGTCGTAAGCAGGTAGCTTGAATGGTGGGAGGAAGTAGAGAAAATCCGGAAAGGACGGGAAGTTTTGCACTGCGGCCGCAACCTGAGGCAGATCTCTGATGGTTTTATCGAAAGTTGAGACGCATGGGTTGTGGTAGTGGGTCTGGTAGAGGGCTGGACCGTCAGGATCGCTGGTGAACAACGAGCAGGGCCGGAACTGAGGACAGGGTCAGAAGAGTTGATCGGAGAAGAGGACCGGGAAGGAGGGAGGGAGGGAGGGAGTCAGACAGCTAGGATGGTGGGGGTTCCAGGAAGAGGGGGTGGGCGGGAGACAGCCAGCCAGACAGTCGTCCCCGATCCAGCCAGTCAGCCAGCCAGACAGACATCCTGCAACCGGGGGTGCCACACGCGCACCCGTCGCGTCCGGCCGTGAATGCTTTCCATCGCTGCGGGTTGACGGGCACTTAGTCAGCAGAGCTTGCCGGCTACCCAACTACCGACCGATCCCTATGATACCTGTGATAGTTGCAGCTTGTGTGCCTGCCACTGCCTGGCGACGGTGCCTGTATCAAGAAGGCCCGACTGACGGTTGTTCGTGCTTCCGTAGACCAGATAACATGGATCCAAATGAGCCCTCGGCCTGATGAGGGCGTCAAAGAAAGTCGGCTGATCGAACACAGAGGAGGATCATGGAGACGCTCTGAGCGTCATGACAGCATGCCGCCTGCATATCCACTAGGCATGGTGATCCTGACGTCCGTCCAGCAGTCTTCTCCCCCCAAACATCGTCCAACCCCTATGGTTTTCTTTCCGATTCGTCCACACAGAAAAAAAAGCTATTTTAGAGAGACAATCCTAGAAATCACCATGATCTGTTCTCATCCATAGCTCCGCAAATCCTTCTCACAAAAATATGTATCCCTACCAGAGGGATGCAGCTTGTGCGCAACGGACCAATGTTCCTCCGACTGCTCAGTCATTCTCGTAAACTTGCGCCGAATCTGGCTTCGTTACATTTCGCGACGCGGAAGCCAACCAGAAACTGCCCAGCTCATGGAATCTGTTGGATCTGTTTTCGTGCTGAGAAATCAACCCTGTGAGATCGTTCATCTGATAATCACGTGGATGCGTGTTAATATGGCATCGCGCACACCGTGAATTGTTCGTGTTTCGCCAACCATGAATTACATTGATTGTTGGCATGCTTTTCCACATGGGAACACATATGAGGCTGTCGAAATAGAGCTCATCCAAAGACAAGCTTCGGCGTGGGATTTCACTGTGGATCCGGAACTCGGCCCTCCTCACAACTCAATGAATGCCTCGGCTCCGACAGCTCAAGCTCGTGTTAAATGGTGCTGTGTTGTCCACTTTGCCCCTTCTACTGGATATCACGGCTCTCCTCAGGCTCCATCATGTCGTATTACCGCATGCGCCTTGCATCAGAGAGTCATGTTGACGAAGCACAGATACGAAAACCATCGAGTCGATCTGAACTGAATAAATTGAATGTTGTACAAGATACCATTTCCACATCAATCCCATTTCCCTCTCTACGTGGTAGTTCTCCTCTTGCCCTGGTTCCGCTCGCGTGGGGCAACAATCCATTTGTTTGGCTTGTTTACCGGTCCTGTAATTCTGTCAGTACCAATATTATGATAGAGGCAGTGCAAACGCTGCAGATCACGGAAATGAGCGCCATTACTAGGGTATACGTACTCGTCTTATATCCGGATTTCGTCTGTTACAGAATGATAGGTCAGCTATGGTAAGGCTTCCATGGAGATAAAACACCAGGACGTCGAATTTCGATCGAGGAAAGGGATTGACGCCTGGTGTTGTTATCTCTGCAGATAGGGTATCACTAACCGGAATACCCCACGGGCTCACAGGATGTCTGTTACCCTTACTCTTTCCTCTACCACCTCCGTGAGGATGGTCGGCTGTGTTTCATCAGCATCTAAATCTCCAAAACGCAAGAGCGGTCATTGCGTCACGCAGCTGGACCACCCGCCCGGTGTCTCCGCTTCCACAGCTCTGGGCCAGTGGAACTGCTGCATGAAAGCTTGACGTTCCGCGCATCCATCGCAGCTGGGGATGACATACCAGCGTTCATCGCAACACCACGCACTGTGGGACGGATACCGAGCCACCTGCTCCTACCAGCTTTACCCAATTGCCTATGTTGCCATGTGACGTTGCTGACGACGCCAATTGTGGCTGGGGCATCTTTCTTTATCCTACGGACCTCACCACTCTGCAAACGGATGACGATACAGTCGGATCTTTCATCCTTTGCAACGACAGTGGCATACGTTCCGGCCGAGCGACAAAATACCGCCTTTCCGTCCTTTGAGCTTCCGACCGCATGGATGAGAGTTCCAATGGGAATCATGTGCAACGGAAGGCAATTGCCTCTCCACGCTGTCCTCGCCGCCAACACACCAGGATCCACAATACCACCCATACTATCCAACAGCTCCTGAGGGATTCCCGAGCGGTAGCTCTGAACCGTATCACCGGCGCGGAGCCCATCCGCCGCCAAAATATAACTCTTCCTCCCGGTCTCATTATTCGTGATCAACGCAATATGACCACTCCTTCCCGGATCGCGTTCAATACGGTCGACAGTATGCGGGCCCGAGGCCATGCGGACAAAGTCGACAGTCCTGATTCTCCGCTTGTGGCCTCCTCCGCGGTGGCGAACGACGACTCGGCCGGTATGGTTACGGCCACCGATTCCCTGACCTTTCCGCGCAATCGTGAGGGGTTTGAAGGGTTTTCCTTTCCACAAATGCTCGTTGACGGGGCGAAGAAGATGGCGGACACCAGGAGTTCGTGGTTTATAGCTCTTCCTATGGTAGCCCCAAAAAAAAACATACGATCAGCAATTGCAAATCACTGAGAAGTCTCCACCCCAATTGTAGATATCCCATACATCCGGAAACCCTCCTCATTCTTGCGCTCTGGGGGAGGCTCCCAGATCGACGCCATCGTAGGAGGTGTGAAGGTAGTCGGTTCCGGCTCGGTGGGGGGAGCCGTGGAAGCATAACGGATGGCGCGAGGAGCAACCGAGAGAGCGGAATAGCTCTGAGGAACTGTCCGCCGAAGCAGCAGCCTCGAGACAGAGGCCGACGACATCATGGCGGGCGAAGAGGAGCGGCGAGGTTCGAGGCGAGCGGCCAGACGTCGACGGTCGTGATGCTTGGTGCGGCTCCTTCGGCGTAAAAGTTCACCCCACATCGGGATCGTGGGAAGCAGATTGGTTACCCGGACATCCCAGCTGTTTTCCCACCATAACATCATCACCAACATCCACCCAACTCCGACTCCAACCCCACCACCTCCGAACACGAAAACGGCTCTTCAGCCTGTCAATTCTTCGCCATGTTTTACATGCGCCCCAGAGCGCCCTTCCGGCCGCTAGCCCACAAAGTTGCATGTACCCTCACTACAATCCTCCTGTCCTAAAACCCCATCTAATCCATCTCCAGGTCTGAATCTCTACCGCATACTTCTCCAACTCACCCAACGCCTCCCTCTCCCCCCTCCCCTCCGCGAAACTACCGCCTCCCAAATCAAATACCACTTCCACCTGCACAAAAACCTCCAAGGGCGGCAAATCCCTCTCGCACTCGACACAGGCTACAAACTCGAATCTCTCCTCCGATCCGCCATCAACCACGACTCCCAAGCCCTCACGACCCTCTGCAACGACCTCAAATCCATCCTCCTATCCCGAAAAGCGGAACTCCTCGCCACAACAATCCCCCCTCAACCTGCCCCACCACCCGGCTCCCCCGTCCCACCCACAAACGCCAAAAAGCTGCGCAACCTCGCCATGTCGCCTCTCAAGAAAGCCGAGCGGTCTCGCATTGCCCGTCGCAGACCGCCCATCATGCACGCTGTGAGCGGGTTCCCCGTACTGCATTTCCCGGGGCGGCCGCAGCGCGAATCGGTGACACAGACGGTGTTGAGGTTGCGGAAGCGGTCGGTCGAGAGCGTAGAAAGGTCGTTTGCATACGAGGATGAGACGTATGTGTGGGCGACCGGTGAGGATATGTGGGATAATTTGTTGGAGCAGGAGGCGGGGTTCCTGGATCCGGATGTGAAGGAGGATAGGCGGTTGAGGCCTGTGGAGGACATGTCGGTGTTCGATGTCAAGGAGATTCCTCGGGCTGAGGAGAGGGCCAAGCTTGAGGAAGTGTTGGAGGATGAGAATTATGAATCAAAGACCAAGATGGTTAGAAAGACAAAAAGATCTTTAGATCGGGAGAATCAGGACTCAGGTGATCTGCAGCATGAGAACGATACTTGGCACACTTGGTATAAGAAGGGGCTCAAGTACATATCTGATGAATATCACGAGATGAAGAAAAGGCAGTACGAGAAAACGTTGGAGTTGCAAGCTCGTATTGATCAGGAAACAGAGCTGTGGCGCAAGGTCAAGCTGCAGACATTGAGAGCTCGTCGGAGGAGAGAGAGGAAGCGAAAGGTTCTAATCCGGGCGATGAAGCAAGGAAAGGCAACTGAAAAGGATACCATGCGGTGGATTAAACAATTGTATCGTAATTCCTGGCCTAATAAGAAGCACCCTGAAACCTTTTAATCAAAAAAAAAAAAAAAAAAAAAAAAGTACGAATAGATAAACCCACCAACTGCTCTACAGAGCACTGATTGTCAGAACCTTGACCAAGAAAGCTATGCACACACCCGTAAAATCCCAGAACGACACCCCTTACAAAAATCACACCTTATCCTGTTGATGCAAAATACATCACCAAACATCCCTCGCACGACAAAACAACAACTAAACATTCGATCCCCCACCAATCAAAGTCCTATAAAATCGATCACGGAATCCCGAAATCATAGTTACATGAATGTAGAAGGATATCCCAGCCAGAAACTCCGATCTGCCACAGACATCTCACAAAACCTGATCAGATGGCAGAAATGACAAAGAACCCCGCATAATAACAACGTGCCTGTCGCAACCAACCAAAACAAAAGATATGACCTGGGGACTAAAAAAAAAAACACCAAATATGTCAAAGAGAATGAGGGAGAGAGGTAGAAACGGAGAGAAAGAGAGAAAGAGAGAGAATGGAGAATGGTAAGTGCGTGCGTATTGTAAGGCAGAAATAAAAGTACGCCAAAGCAGTGATGATATCAAGCCCAAAAGGTAAAGAAATTCGTTTATGTTACCCAACCCAATTAAAACCGTCGATGCATCCTGTTTTTCCGGCCCAATGACTGGTATGGATCCATATTGTCCTCGGCTTCAAAGCGTTCGTTGCCAATGTACAGCACCTTGACCGTGTTTCCGAAGCCAACGGCCACGCTTTGCTGGCCAATTTTCGCGACCGGGCCGATATGTCCAACCATTAATCGGTCATCAAAACTGTCATTGTCCTCTGCATCATGAAGAGAGTAGGAGGTTACGTGCCCCTTGTGGTCCATGGTCCATGCCTCCCAGTCATCGTCGTCCTCCATCGCAATCTTCCGTTCCGTCTTCTTCCGCCGGCGAAGGCTGTTGGAACATGAAGATGCAAAGTCTAGATCGTCGGAACTTGGGTCGTCGGATGCCATATCTTTTCTTCGAATGCCGGCGAGCATGTTGAGGCTTGTTGGCTCCCATCCTTCTACATTTTCCACCCAATGGATTTCCTCATTCACGCTCTCAAACCCAGTGCATTTACGTTCTCTTCTGTCACGCTCGGCTCGGAGGCAAATGTCTCGCAAGCCACCACGGCTAGACGTAAATGTGTGCATCACCAACATGCCGGTATCCCGCTCCGTGTATGCGATGGAGAAAGAAAGAACGGATGGACAACCGCAGTAGAGACACGTTCGCCGTTTTGCGTGGAAAGCCCGCAATGTTGATGGCTTGAATTGACCGGTTGGGAATGATCGAATGATAGATCCTAATGAGAGATTAATAACTAGACAATAGATGTAGAAGAGAAAAACTAACCTGAAAGTAGATCGACAAGTTCGACGTTGCACGATCTTGAACTTATAACCATACCCAAATCGGATAAGGGTAGGATAGTGCAGGGCTCTCCGGGTTCCAATATTGGCGAAGTTAGAGGAGGTGCCGTTAAACTCAACTGCTCTGTACGCCATCCCTGCCCTGTTGACTTCGCTGAGACATATATTCTCCCCCTCGAACATGCTGTGACAATTCTGAGCGGTAATCGAGGAGTAAATACTCCATGAGAGGATGATACAATAATTCTCCTATCGATGTCATGCTCATCAATCTCCGCAGTCTTGACGTATGCCTCAAAGAGAAGGCCATCATATCTCAAAACAAGCAACTGGGGTCCGGAGACCTCGTCACTTTTGGGGGAGAAGAAGAAGGCCATCGGAATTTTGCCGCGTAGGTTCAGTTTCATCGACCGAATGCAGGACCCATCATCGAGTTTGAAGAAGGAAATGTCACCGGATTTAGTGGCAACCGCCAGCCAGCGACCCTTTTGATCCACTGCGATAGCAATTATCGGCCAGAGGACATGTTCTGCCCATGCGGGGCGAATGACCTGCTTCGAATACGTCTGTCGATTGCCGTTGAGTTTCCACACCACAATTCGACGATCAAGTCCGACGCTTGCCAGAACACCGCACGGTGACGGAGCCATAAGGACCACATCCAAAGAATGTCCTTCAATGAGAGTCTCTGTTGTTAATAAAGGCCCATCTGCTTTGCGGGTCTCGCTCGGATCCTCAGTGGGGATGTCCTTCAGGAGCAGGTTATTCATCAACACGGTGATGCCAGCAACGACAAATACAATGCTGAGAATAAACGACTGCAAGTGGTCTTGGATGATGTCAAGCTCGATCGTGTTGAGAATGCTCGGTAACTTTCCCACAGTCCGGGCTCGGTCGGCGTTGCTCATAACGAAGAAGATAGGATTGAAAGCCCGAGCAACGACCCTAACATCTCCTGGTTTCACCGCCCGAATAAGTTCCATCCCAGTAAGTTGATCCTGAAGTCGCATCCAGGATGTAGGAGACCGGGCGATATTGGGCGGCATTTCTGGTGTTTGGGTCAACGGCCAACTGCCGATGGTATGAGGATTGCGGATCATGTTCCCGATAATAGCAATGGTAACTAGAGGATGTTGATTGTCCAGGAAGTGCATGTTCAGAGCAATAGCAAAACAGATCATCTGCATATCGTCAGTATAGAAAACCCTATAAACAAGGTGATGTCTCACAATCACAGATCCAGCAATACGAGTGCTGAGAGGAGCGCCTCCTCTGAAAATAAAGTCCATGTATCCGCCACTCTGCTTTTTCGGAGACAGTCCAAGGCCGTCATCATCATTGTCCGACATGTTCATGCGATCCAGAGAATCCTGTAGCTCGAGGCGACGAACATCGACGCTGAGAACAGCCAGGAAAAACGTGATGTGCAAGATAAAGTCAACAATCAATGCCACGCATGCAAACTGGCAAAATACCCGGATGGCCGGTACAGATGCTATGCCGATGATAATGAGAAATCCAAGATTGGTGAGGACTTCCACAAGTGATATGAAGCCCACTTCGCCGAGGGCCGAAGAAATCCGTAATGTGGTTGGCTGCTCAGGTGGCGTAGCCAGAACACCGTTGATCAAGCGGAACATGTTTTGTAACCCGATGACGATGATAACGAATGGAAAAATCCAGCTGTGCCATGATTAGATTGGGAATTGTGAGAATTAGAAAATATGATATGTTACCTTGGAACATGGGACACAGAGACTCTGAAAAGCGCCAGGATCGTAAAACTTGACATTACCGACGTGCAGATCTATTTCCGGGGTTAACAGGATTGTTCGGTGAGCCCCGAAATTGTTGTGAAAGACATACCTGGGTAAGAACAGTGAAAACGAGGCCCAGGCGTGACTTGACAGCACGCAGGCGCCGGAGAGAAACTATCAGATATACAGCGGCACAGAAGTAGCATCCAGTAAGCACCAACTTCTCCCATACAGTCATGGGTTCATAGCGAAACTGCGGAGAGTCAGATCTGTGAAAAGGGGCCTCATGTCTTCGAGTTCAACTAACCTCGAACAATGTGGAGGTCGTTTCTTGTCCATTAAGAGGATACACTTTGTATTTGCGATGATTCCTAGCTTCGGTCGCCAATTGTGCGGCCCGGTAGTCCCATGCGGCTCCAGCAGACGAATTGAGATGGTAAAACATGCTAATGACTAGAGCGTCGGCCGCCACTAGTTTCTGATGCGAAATGTGCTTCCCCGCAAAAACTGAACCCCAACGAAGTCCCACATTTGCCAAAGAGTGCTGCCCCATTTTTTCATTAACAGTCCGGAGGATATCGGGATCATTTTCCAGCGCTTCAAGGGAGCAGTTCCAATAGAGAAGGGGCGAGTGAAAAAAGTAGCCCATTTCTCTGAACATGGCAGGGAATGATCCATAAATTGCTTTGCTCGCAGGCCCTTGATGTAGAGAGTACCCAGGAAAAGACTCTCCTGTCATCGAATAACACGGCACATCAGGCCCGAGTAATGCCTGTTGGATCCGTAATCCTTCCTTCAAAACCTCCGGCGTCAAAGCATCCATGTACGACCCCTGAATCCACGCCTGCTTGATGCCCATGTCTGGCTCTGCCCCGGGGAAGTGGTAAGGAGTAGCGGAGGTCCACACATGGTGAGTTACTGAAGACGGACCTGGTGTGTCGGCAAAGTAGAGAAAAGCGGTGGGAAAACTGAGGATCGCGGAAAGGGTTATTGTGATGACGATGGTGAGGATTGGGTTACGAGCTATCGTTGCTCCATGCTGTTCAAATATCCGCCGTATTGGATGACCAGGCGGGAAGCGTGGCGGCTCCGACGTGTGTCGTAAAGGCGAGACTAGAGCCCAGAACTGCAGCAAGCCAGAGATCAGCTGCGGAACACGGCAAACACGAGAAAATCGCCAAAGGACAGGCACTGGGCTCTGGAGTTTGCGGCACTCACCATAAGGATGCTTATGATGAGGAATAACGAGGCATTTAGAACGGGCGGTCGAGGAGGTGACGGGTGATGGCGATAATCGGGTGGGCGACGGGAGAGGCGAGGCGGACGAGGAGGAGGAGGAGGAGGAGGAGGAGGAGGAGGACAGCGGCGGAGGGATGCGAGCGGAGGATCGTTGGGGGGAGGATCGCGGAGGCGAAGGAGGAGGAGGGAGGAGGAGGAGGACCAGGAGGAGAAGGATTTGGTGTGGAGAGGTGCAGCGAGCAGGAAGCGAGAGGAGTATGTATCTCTCTAACTAGCGGGAGCGTCAGGGCTGGGGGGGTGCGAGCGATGGAGGATGCGGCGGCCAGCGGCAGGCGGGCGATGAGGACTGCTGCGAGGCTAACTAGTGGCAGCGTCGTCTGCGAGCCGGAGACCAGTCGGTGGTGACTGGTTGAACGGGTGAGTGGGTGAGCGAGTGTGAGTGGCGGGATGGAGATCGGTAGATTGGGTGGAGGGAGGGGGCCAACAGCCAGTGGTGGTAGAATATAGGCCAACCGTGGCGGAGACTGTCAGAATGAGAGAGTATCTACAGTACTACCTATCCATCTAACTGTACCGTACAATATGTATCTACTATCCAGAGAGGAGTTTGTCGGAGTGTTTGAGCGCACTACGGGACGTTGTCGGAGCCTTCATTCACACTGCATCAAGAGTATCTACAGTAGTACCGGTACACCCAACACTCCATCTCCCTCATATGTACACCCCCATCCATCACCATCTTTTTTTTCTGTGGGCGCTTCTCTCACCATACCCCGGCCACCACTGGCCAGGATGCGAACGTGTGTGTGTCTCTATGCGGGTGCGGGTGCGTGTGCGAGTATGTGACCCAACTGCACCCAAAAGGACAGAGACACTCAAAGGCCGACGCTCGCCTGCCTGCCTGATCTCTCCCAGTGCGCGCCTCATCACTCGGCGGGCTTGTCCACTATAGATGCACTCTCGCGCTGCGTCTTCCCTTCGGCCGTCGTCGTGGCGTTTCGATGCATTCACAATACACCGATCTGGACACTCCACCGGACAAAAAAAACAGAGCATGGGAGCAAATAACTTTTTTGCCCTGGACTCGGCGAAAAGACGCTGCCTGATGCTGGCTGCTGCTGCTGCTCCACTCCAAAAACCATGAGCCGCGTTTCCCAACTGCGTCCCACCTCCGAGGCCTCGACCAGTCCGTTGAATGGCCGCAATGACGCATCTAGCGATAATCGGCCCATTTTCTTCGTTTCCCCTCTCCCGCTCCCCTGCCCTCCAAACAACCTTGAAGAGAAACCCCTCGCCGGATTTGCTCGTTTGTGCCATGCGTTTTTCCTGCAGTGGGGTTCATTTTTGTTGGGGCTCAGGTTCATGATCGAGTGATTATTTATGCACCGTGTACTCATCATCAGTGATGGCGTCTAGAAAAAAGAAATCATGTTCAAATTACGTGGGGTACATGACATTGCGCAAGTGAGATTGGTTTCCACTGGTTTGATGCAAGCAAGAACGCCACAAAACGCGACAACAACGTTTTCCCTGAAAAGATGGTGGTGTGCGGTGGATCGAATTCACGGGATCTGCCCTGATCATGATCCATCAGCCCAGTTTAAGCTTTGGCCAACGACAACGTGGCCATGATCAAAAGCATCCCACACGACCACCACAAGTTTCAGCTTGCGCCTCCTTCATGAATCTCCTTCAACTTCGCCTGTCAAGTTGCACAGAGACCGTATTGGAATTCTCCTGCCGTATATGTGTCTTATAGTTGACAGCTACACATTCTAGATCCCATTCCCTGAGAGAAGCACAGATAGTTAAACACGACAGCCTGTAATTTCGTTAATTCTCCGTCTCAAATACATCCATTTCTCCCTCGCCACCCGCAAACATCTCCACCATTTCCCATCTCGGAGCTCTCTTCCCCCGAGCTCTCAACATCAGCTTCTCCCATCCCACCACAAGCCTCTCTGTCAAGCCTCCAATACGATACATCCCGCATCCATCCCACAAACGAACCGACTCGCGCATACGGTATTGTATACACACCGGTATTATCGAGTCCCTGCAACTACTCTAAGCACTGTAATCTGCCAGTACCCGTTTCGACACCATGACGCCTCTCGGGAAGAGCCACGCGAGCTCCTTTTAGTGACCCGACTCGATGTATATATTGACCAGTAGCTTCCACAGATCGTTCCATGAGGCCTTCTAGAATCTAGACTGGACTTGCTGCATAGGGATCGGATGACCTGTGATCACAGCCACCGAGATAGTTGGGTTGGGGAGTGGTCGTGCCGGATGCAGCGGTGTGATTTGTGGTTCGAATGATGGAGTTGTTGAGATGGTTATGGTGGGATATGGTGAGTATGTCATGTGGGAAGAGTACCGAGAACGATGTGGACTGTGCCACGAACGTGTCAACGGAGCCTGGGGCTATACCCTCCTCTCCATCAATATCAAACATTGTCTCTCAAGTGTCAGCTCGAGCTCGAGTCCAAGTTGTTTGTTGGAGTTTACACACAATCAACGCCCAATGTGTATGTGTGTAAAGTAAGTACTCGATAGTGCATCTATCAGTACTTTCACACCTGAAAGCTGAAGCTCTCGAGACAATGACCTTCTCCTGGGGTGATATGGTGCCTTGAGCACAGCAGTGATTCCATATCAACTCCATTCAGTAGTCTGGAGGAGTCTTGGAAGCCCAACACAGGACTCAAGTGCAAAAGGCATCATCACCTGCCGCCATCCGAGGTCTGACATATGCATATGCCTTTTCCTCAAACTTCGTTGTTTCCAGGCTATATATCAGTGTCTTTCGGTACTTTTTGACGAGGTTACATATTAGTAGGAAGAGATACGTGGCTTCAGTTGGAAAATCACAAGGTGGGGTTTGTCAAAGTGGTGAGAAATAGAGTGATAATCTGTGATGGTAAGTTTCATGGTTCATGCGCCAGGCAAGTTATTCCATTTGATCAAGGGTTGGATAAGTGTGTAGTTTGTTGTGCATTAAAATATGGTAAGCATAGATTTAAATCCAAGTCATAGGAGGAGTGGACGGATGTCCTTCTTGCCTGAATTTCTTACTGGGTCGAAAACGTTTATTATAGACAAGATGTGTTTATGTTTATGTTTCTATGTATTACCATTGCTGATTATTGTTTACAACCCTATGACAAGAGTTCTGTGAGATGTGTTGGGGAGAAATATGATTTATGCTCATGGTGGCCAAATTATGTCAATCATTGTGTCAGCAACCCAGTAACATTCACATTTATATCTCCAGACCGGCAAACCCCAAAGCCTCGGCACAACTGCCTACTAACAATCTGGGTAGCTATTCTTTGACATGGAGAACCCAGCCGCCGAAAGACGCGTCCCTGTATTTTCGCCCCCTCCTCAGGAAAGAGCCGGAATGCATTTTTAATGTTTCTCCATACCCCATTTCCGAAACCACAAGTCACCGCCCAGTACATACGCATATTTCCCTTATTCTGACCTGAACCAACCCCTCTTCTCCAAGGTCTACGAGTCTCGGTCTCCATTCAGCTACAGCATCCACCCACCCGCCCAGTTTTCCAGCCCCAATCCCTTCCCCCCAACCCCATACCTGCGGGAAGTAGCTACACCGGTGTTAGTGGTAGACACCGCATTCTCCGGAGGCTGCAGGCGAGATGTGATATCTGGGATATTGACAGCCAACAGCCCTGAAGATTGGCAACCAACCCGACAGACAGACAGACATACCGGAATCCCCGTACATACGTACGTGCGTTTTTAAGTCACTCCCGAGTCCTCCTCCTCCCCCACGGAAAACCCGCAGTTTGGATTCTAATACCTACGATGCTGGCCTGCAGTTGGTGCCCGAAGAGGATGGTTCCCGCTTGAGAGTGTTCGGTATGGGGGGCCCTTGGGATGGGCAACCCCGTCTATTCCTTTGTTCGTTATCCTGGAATGGCAAGGGATTGAGGAGGAGGAGGGGGGGATAACATGCATGGTGATTCCTCTCTATGCCCAGAGGTGCTGTTGCTGGAATTCTCTGATCTGTATTTGCAGATCCGCTGACAACAAACGTTGACTTTTTCCCCCTGTTGTGGTTCTCCAGGAGCTGGGCTTTGCCACCGTGAAGGTCCAATCGGGATTGATCAGGTGTTCTGATCTGGTGACTTTAATGTTTTGCCACGCCCTTGATACCGGAGGATGATGTGCTAGCACTGATAGATGAGAACTGACAACTGAAGTGCTATCTCAGTATTTCCTTGTATATCGTTCCGTCATCAAGTCCCCGGTAATGAGGTAGCCAATTTACGGGGCGTATACACCCTCATAGATGTCGGCTTGATGTTATCAGGAAGTTCTGAATACATGTTCTCTTGAGGAGGTCGCGTCGATGGAGTTCACATGACGAGTGGGGGAGTATTCTATATGCGCCAGTGTCGATATGTTCCGTGGTGGTTGGGGCGCAGCTCTCGTCTTGATCGATATCAGATAAACTTGAAAGGCAGATACTTTGTTCATGTTTATATTAAATGTCGTGGGAGATGCCAAAACTTGTCATGAGTGATCAGCTTTGTCCCAATGATGTGATATGACGCAGAAATAGTAATAGTCATAGATCCAATCCAAGTCTCAGAGCTTAAGCTAGAAGTTTTCAGGCTGTATGTCATCTTAGGGGAAGCGATGAACCCCTGAAGGGTCCAAGGGAAAAGTGGATTTAGAAACCTTCAACGTACCACGTACTGTTACAAGAACCCATGTCCACGCTTCGGTTAAGGCTGACCACAAAATCTATTGTCACACAGGAGTGAGGAGCATGAGTTCTATCACATACCGCCGTTTATGCTTCCCTGTTTTGCCTTGTGTCTCTAAAGAACGGCACTGTACGGTACAGTCGCCGTTTGGCGATGCCGCTCCCTACCCCGCAGGTAATTGGGTGAACAACTCTGGGAGGGTGCTGGACAGAAGGTTTGCGGTGAAGACGCTAGCTACCATTATAGGCTTGAGAAGTTCCAATAGTCAGGAACCGTGACATCTGTCACGCATCCGAAGGCGATGGTGTAATACGGCAGAAATTGAAGAAAACTTCAAACGTTCGAGCTGACGTAGGCATGGTTTGGCTGATCGACGAATTCTTCTCCATCGGACGGAAAATATGTTGTGTTCCCACTCCGTTTCTTTCCCCGCAAACCCCGCTTCTTCATCATCCTTCGTTCAAAAAAAAAACTGTGATGTTTAAGTTGAGAACAGGTTTCCAGAGTCGCTTGATTGGTCATGCTTGAAGGTGTACTGTGTTGTTGATGAGCCACGTCCGAGTCTGGTGGCAGTTATGCAATGCATTTGGGTTGAGGTTGACATGTTTCGATGGTGGAACATGAAATATCTTTGGCCTTCGAGTCTTCTCCGAGTCCTTGCAGATACGCAACCATAAGACAACATATTGCCGGCTACACCTACCGGGATAATTAAATGAAAAATTTGCGTACCAATGTGTAAAGCGAGTGTCCTCGCGGCGATGTGTAACTGTTGTCTGAACGTAGGAGAACCCGGATAATCCCCATCATCCATATACTCCGCTACCGATAACTTCTCGTTTAGGGACCTCATGCGTGATGATCTGCTTCAACCATTATCCCGTATCGTGTCTTACATCCCCAGTTCTAGGCCAGATCTGAATGATTTTTCGCTCCGGGGAAACCGTGGTTCCTGCGCCAGTGATTCTAAAGATGTGGCGAAAACGAGGTCACAAGCCTATGCATTATTCAACCCATAAAGCATCCCCGGGCGTCGTCGCCTTCACTCTGGTTGAGCAGCAAGCACTTGCTGTGACCCATGAAAGCTGGATACCTCAAGCGGATTTCACACTGCAGATTGAATTCACGGGTTTTGTGTTCAAAATTACCCCCACATGGATAAAATGCCGCAAGCATACCACAGCTTAAGGTGTTACACAATAGGATTGATAGGACAACCTTGTACTGTGATCATTGGGTCCTTCGAGCGGTGGTATCACGGGGAGTACACCATCTCCGCTTAGAAAGCGTGTGAAGCACATAGGCAGATCTCAAATTCTCGAAGAGGGAAATTCAGACTACTCAAGCGTCTTTATCAACATGGCCTGTGACGATTCCTTGGAATAAAAAACTATCATGTGAGTTTTGGAGGCCCACACCGTTGGTTCTATGAGTTCGTCAGCTTTTCGATTCTCCCAGTGGACACACGTCAACGTGCATTTACCAAACTTTTACTCCCTTGCATCTGGGTCATGAACCCCGCTATTGGATTAACGGCCACTTAAGCGGCTTGCACAGCGATAGGTTTTGGCCTTCCGATGTTCCGTTCACCTGAAGGTGCCGGTTGTCGAGTGACATACCATGCCTGCGGAATATGTCCCGCTTCCCCGAATATCCCAACCAGCATAAATCGCATTCTCTTGACAGTAAAATTATCACGTCAACCGATGCTAAAGAGGCATAGATTGCACGAGGGCATATTGGAGGGTGTGATAACAGTAGAATTTCAGCGTTCCTGTACTTTTAACTGTCACCACTGCCTTAAATGAGAAATATAAAACGGGAAAATCAAAGAAACCCCAAGATGGAACTCTTAATCCCAACAAAAATTTTGACATAAGAAAGGGCCACAGTTGTCCGTTCTCATAATGAAAAGATCCGTGGGGTTGTGGTTTCCTCATACGTGAGGGTAACAAAGATAACTGTTGGCTCCAAAGATCAAGGTATAATATTATTCATGTGATGTACAGCAGAACTTTAACGGGCATAAAATGAGGGGGAAGGAGAGTATTACAGGACCAAAGGCGGTGAGGAATCCTTTTCTAGGGTTGTTGTCGGTAGAGGACAATCTCCGACTGCTTGAAGTAACGCCGTGCGTCTACTCTGATTAGCAGCAGAACTGGTATCATTGAGGCAGCCCCACGACGCCTTGCTTCCCAGGAAGTATTGCCTTACCTTCGTCGATCAAGACCAAACTGAGATAGTATCGAGTGGAGTATTTCTTGTTCACCTCCCGGAATGTTGGGGTGAGATCAAAACCACCAAGGAAGAGACGAATGGGGATTGTTTCTCCTAAATAACATGGGTCAGTCAGTATACAATATGAGATTATGACCCGCTTAGAGCAACGCATGATCAAAATGCCAAGATGCTTTTTACTTGCCTCGTGAAGGCGATCCGTCCATTATCTAAGAAGGATGTTAGACTTGGCCTGTGCAGATGATCTCGTGTAGTATGCAAGATATACCTCAAATCTGACTAGTGTCTCGCTTTCGTTGTATTGGTTCGGGGGCGTTCCTGTCGTCTCCCGACGAATAATCGATAGTTCCATGTGCTTGATCTTCAGTCGTACTAGAAGGAAGTATATGCGTCCCACGATAACGTCTTTCAAGTGATATTTTGATTTCGAATATTCGAACTCGATGTGCAAGCAATCCTCGATACCAACGTCCATCTTGATTGAGCTATTCGTCTCGGGCGGAACGCGGTACGAGTATACCCAAATATCCTTCTCCCGGATTACGTCCGGCATACGTCGCGACACCGTGACGCGGACAAAGTAGCGAAGCTTGACATTGATACCGTTGTAGGACTCGTACTGTTTTTCGACGTTCTTGAACTCGAAATCAAACGTTTGAGGGTGCTGGAGGTCACCTGGAGCAGCCAACTCTTGTCCCAGGGAAAGGAACTCGTAGTGGTTGCCTCTATCGAAAAACATTTCTGTGTTTATAACCATACATTAGCTGTTTTGTCCCAAAATATGGCAGGTACCACGGTGTAGGGCCAAGCTCCAAAAGCTATAGATCGAGCTCCCTAACCTATTGTTCCAATGAATTGCACCTTGATGCCAGTGTGCTCCAACCTCTTCCCGTCCTTGGGCCTGATGGTAACAGTTCCCTTCACGCTCTCTCCGTCCATGTAGAGGGGGCATTTCTCTGTTCGGTTCTTGTCGAGCTTCACGTCGACCATCTGGCGGTTATCATCGCTGTCTTCCAGCCGGATGTCGATATCCAATGGCGTCGAGAAGAAGTAGGACATGGCGGCGGCAGTAGCAGCTGCTGCGATTGCTCTAGATCTGGGATTTGGTGGTCGATATGCGGGCGTTGAGCAGAATGGTCGGAGGTCGGCATAGGTGGGGAGCTTGGGGCAGAGCAGCGATGATGTTGGAGCCTCGTGCCGCTAACCGCATTGAGACAGCTCCCTTTGCTCGGGATGTGTACTAAACAGCACTCGACAACAACGTCAGCGTCAAGAAGCTGTGCTTGTGAAAAAACAGATTCAGTGCATGGCGCACCATTATACGAACACAGAAAGAACACACATTTTTTATAACAGTCGCCGGAAAAGTGGGTTGTGGTGTGAAGCCTTCCCAACTCTTCAGGCGAATGTTGGTTTCGGCATCTTGGTTAACTTCGTCGCTCGAATTCACGTGTAGTTTATGCAAAGACACCTTTTTCATCCCACGGATTTCTGAGAATCTCAAGAAAGCCCTGATTGGAATATTGCTGGGACCATTGGAAGGGTAATCAACCACAACCATATTGCAGAATAACAAAGTATGAAGCCGTTTGACATGGTGGTAGTAAGTAATAGGGAGAATAACTAGGTACGAGGGATGTGGGGAGCACTTTTCCGAATCATACTAACATGCTCACAATGTCGGTGGGAGAAACCCCCATTTATTTATTCATTATTCCGACATCTGTATGCGTGTGCAACATACATACATATGCACAGTGTGAATCACAACCACCATCATATCAAATTTCACGAGAAGTGATATATCGTGGATGCCATATATCCGAAGTCTGGATCTTTTGAGACTCGAGGCGCATCATTAACAGCAGCGAATAGCGTGGGGTGACAAAAGGTGGATGTTTAGTAGGCGCAGACTGGAAATGTCAAGTTCCACATGGCGCGCTTGGGCTGGAACCAACGACACGAAGATCGACGGCGTCTGGAGGGTGACGCTTCACTGGCGCAAGGAACGGACCCCACAAAACCCAATTCGTTTCCATCACCTCGAACCAGTATCGCCTCTCGCCAATAAAGGGTTTTCAGCTTCTTTCATCCCATTGGATGGCCAACCTGCTTCTGAAAATTTTCCGACTCTTCAGAACCGTCATCATGGTGTAGACTTACAATCCGCTCTTGCACATCCGAACAACCTTGCTCCCTGGGATCCGCGGCGATCCTCGCCGATGACAGCACTATGATCTGTTGCCTTCTCCGCCTTGCAACTCGTTCTTTTCTCAAGACCTGGGCTCCATAAATTCCATCCTATCATCTGCTATAAAAACGAGGGCAGCTCAAACCCCACGCCGCTTCCTTTTGCTGAAACTCCATAGCTGTTGCAACACAGCTTTAACTTCTTGATCTGTCTTGCTGCAGGAATCCCCGGACATACCCATGGCTTCAAAGCTCCACTGAAGAGCTTCCCACGGCGACGAGGACGGGCTTGGGGCTTGCTGCCGGTGAAGAGCTTTCATGGAGGGTCTTTTCTACCTGCATACAGCGATCTGTACGCGTTGATTCTCTTGTGGTACCACTCGAGCCATGGATCAGAACTGCTGAATTGGGGGGCCCTGTGCCGTGACGTCCGAGCGTGTTGATTGCGGGGTGCATCCGAGTCGGTGGGTTACCGGTGCGTTTCTGAATGGGCGGAAGATGGCGGGGATATCCATTCAAGCAAATGGATTCCCTAAACTCAGTTCAGTCACTCCCTTTCGAAAAGTGGGGGGACGAGTTCCTCGCTTCACCGCTCATGCCCATGCCCATGCGCCGGGGTAGCTCGATGAGAGTGCGGCTCGCCTGGCCGTTCGTAGCTGCAGTGGTGACAGTTATAATGGGAGTCGGGCGTGCATTATAGTCCAGGCAACTGACTGCTGAGTGCAACATCGTGGGTCCGAGAGTCTATAGTAGTTAGTTATTTAGGTCCTGACGTTGGTTTGGGGGTGGCTCAACGCATGTCTCCCAAGTCCTAACACAAACACGACAGCCCATCCTGAGACCTACAGGTCTGTTCTTCTCTCGTTTCTGGAAAAGTGGCAATAACTTTCCACGGCCTTGCAAGTCCTCGAAGTCACGCGTGCGAGAGTCTGTTGGGGGGCCCACGCTTACGTCTGGCGGCCCGTGCCTGGTTCTCTCCACAGCTCCACCACCTCGCCCATTGCTCGGCCTTTACTTAAACAAACCCATCGCCGCCGCCAGAATGTCATTCACCAACTATCTCAAGGACAGCCCTAGAAGCGAACCCCCTCGTCAACTCTATTTTCTACCTCCAAACCATTGTGCTTCGGCTCCTCTTCGATACGCCTCAAAGCTACATCAAGCTCCACCAAGCTACCCCTAGCTCCGCAACCAGCTCAGTTTCTATCAATCACCACAACGACCCAACCAGTTAACCCGCTGCAATTCTATCATCCCCTTCCGTCTTGAATCGATAATTCAACGTCTTCACGATGCTCCGCTACTTTGATAAATCCGGGAGCATTGTCTCCTCGACAACTCTCTCCCACGTTGTCCACAACATCAGCTACAACATCCACCGAATGGCCGCCGACAGTCACCGTGATGAACAATCACTAGACGATCTTCAGCAAGCACCTTATGAAGAGCCACAGTACATTTTTGTGATTGCTGGTCCTTCTGGCTGTGGAAAGTCGTCAGTTGCAAAGCATGTGGCAGAGCAGCTGAATTATACCTTCATCGAAGGAGACGACGTTCGTACACCCCATCCCACTCTCTGTTCTTGTTGTTCTGCCTGCCTGGAATTCTCAAAGCCCATGCCTTTCCCATCGACCCATCACATCGAATACGCCCCCAATTTGATGGTTGACCCCCACAGCTTGGCCTGCGCATCATCCGATATGGGGGGTGTGATGGGTTGGAGTTGCAGGGGTCAACTGTGTGGGTTGGGCTGGAGATGGTGGGGCAGGGACGGGTAACTTGATGGAACCAACATCTCGACCACTTTTTCGCTTTGGATGCAAGCTAACATGGATCTGTGTGGGGTTTTAGTGTCACTCGAAAGAAAACAAAGCCAAAATGGGTAACGGAACGCCTTTGACCGATGAAGACCGCAAAGGATGGCTGAACACCCTCCGAAAAGAGATTGTCACAACATTGGAGACCGCCGGTACGAAAGGATGTGTGGTTACCTGCTCTGCACTGAAACGGCAATACCGCAACGAGATCCGGAAGGCGAGGAAGGAGGCGAGCAAGAAAGCTGGAAAAGTCATATTATGGTACATCTTCCTTGAAGGTTCTCAAGACTTGTTAGAAGAGCGTGTCGAGGAGCGCGGAAAACGTGAAAACCACTACATGAAAGCGAAAATGGTGGCTAGTCAATTCAAAATCCTCGAGATGCCCGACGAATCCGAGCCGGATGTTGCAACAATCAAGGTTGACCAACCACTCGACCAAGTCAAAAAAGCAGCGGTCCAGCGAGCTTGCGCTATCCAGGATATGCCACTGGATGATGCCCTGATAGCTCAAGAGATGGCGTTGAAGGCCCGCGCAGCCACAGAGACGTCGTAAATACTGTCTCTATCCTCCACAAACTTTCATGCTCATTTCATGCCCTTCTTTTTATCAACTGGGAAATTTTTTTTAGCGTATGGTTGCATCATCTGGGTCTAAGATTTTTTGTCTGTCATTTCGGATTAAGGCTTGTGTCATTTTGGTGTTTATGGGTATTATTTTTATTTTCAAGATTTATGGGTTGTATCGTTTTTGGTTCGGTGCCTCTTGAGGGATTTTCTTGTTTTCATTCAACTTCCTTACATCTGCTCTGGGATTTTAATCAAATTTTAGCGGCGTTTTGCATCGGTAGTTGAATTTGGATAACTATATGACTGGAATTACGCATGCATAAGAAGAGAGCTGTTAATCTTGCCCCCTGTATGACTTTAGAGGTTGTAAGTATGGAATCGTTTCCCTTAGATCTACCAAGTTTCAACTCCAATATACCCAACTGTACAAAGCACGGCCGTTTACAACATGTGAGCTATCACAAAAACATAATTTCGATGCATGAGAAACCAACTCATTCATCAATATCAGGATCGGTACCTTTCGGCATACATTTCTATCAACCAAAGCGTGACTCCTTATCATATTAGGCATGGTCCATCATGCCCTCGTCGTTCACCAGACTCATTCGATCATTCCACGGACTCAAAGAAAGCCACCTGTCGATCTTCTGTGCGTTTATAAGCCACCAGCTCTTCCATTCCAAAGAAGCAACTACCCAGACTGTTTATCTCCCAGTGCTCTACTGTGATATGTGAACCGTCGGAATATCAATACTGCAGACAAAACCGCCTTAGTGCCCGTCAGCAAAGTGAAGAACTGTAAGCCATCATCACTGTAATACAATGGATAAAACAGCTTGAGCTGTTGGGTTACTTGTACTTTGATATATTAGCCGTCGGTGTGTCAATACAATAGACAAAACCGTCTTGGTACCTGTTGGGATACTGGGTGTCTGTACGCCATCATCACTGCAGTACAATATCCGCAACAGTCCATGCTCTTGATCTGCTACGAGGACCGATTTATTGTAAGTCACGGCCACATCAAGGCAACCCACTGGACGGCCAACATTGTATCAACCATCAGCCATCACCATGCACCCCCTCTCCTTGTCGATCAAAGTTTATTCTATGGATTCGCTGATGCGACCTTCATGACTCTCTTCAATGAGAATCCAGTGGCTATAAGATGGTCTTCTCCTCGAGAACTTGGCATCCGCACCAATCGACACCTCCGAGTCCTCGAGCTTTAGTTTTGTATCTTCCGCAGCAATCTCTTTACCGATCTTCCTTCAAGTTTACGATATCCAGCAGTATTTTGACAAGATAGCTTCAACGCATCAGGATCAGAAATCGTCTCCGCCGGCGGAGAACCAGCAAACTTTAACGCAAACATTCTTGATTTTTATGGGCCCCGCTGGCAGCGGAAAGACAACCCAAGCCGAAACACAGAGATAATTATAATTTTACATATATCAAAGGAGACGATGTTCGTACCCCCCAACTCTCCCGTTCTGAGTCCATATTTTCTTTATCCAGTACTATGGGTGTTTTGGTCTTTTCGCCGGTTTTTGGTTCATCTCATCGGATTGATCCGAACTGCCCGATGGATCGTACGGGGTTCATTTTGGATCAGTCTTAAGTTTGCTGCCACATGCACTCTCAGAAAAATTGATTTTTTATTCGACGAAAAGAAGACAAATATCCGCTAACATGGTTTTTCGGGAGTTTAGCTTCACTTGACGGAGGAGAAGAAGTAAAATAAGAAGCCGGAGACACCTTTCCTCGACCAGTATGCTGTCCAGATGGAAATGGAAGGAGTAGTACAACGTTTCAGCCAGAAAAAAGATCCGGTAAAGCCGATGGACGACGTCGACCGTTTGCCTTGGCTAGAGCGGCTTCTTAACAAGATGCTTGAAACAGCTGAGAACTCCATCAACACGACGACGCCTGTTGTGATGACCTTCTTAGCATTGAAGGTCGTATACCGCGAGCTGTTACGCACAGCTCAAAAAGCTACAACTGTGATTCGAGGAACAGCTATTAGAAAACAAATCGACTTTGTATTCGTCTGCCTCGAGGTCGAGGAGAACACATAAAGAGAGAGGCGTAATAATAAAATGGGCCAACGACACTACGATCCAAAAAATATGGAGTTTCAGTACCAGGACTTTCAGAAACTGGACAGCGAAGCCGATGGCGTCGCTATCCCAGGGACAGATGATTGAAACGCTGATTATCAGAATGTTTTGGACAAGCTAAGGGCTTTCCCGCAGCTGAAGAATCACCTTTCGACTCAATCCCCAAGAAAGATACAACAGCGACAACGAAAAGCTTCTGAACCAGTCTACCCCACGAACGAGGGCATCGATGACCCTCTGCCAACCTCCGACCTTCGCGTCCGTCAACGAATCCTTCGCCGCCGTTTTTTCCATCCTTTTGCCTCGTACCCAGTCAGTTGTTTTAATTGTTCACTTGATTCTGTCAGATCGAGTTTCAACAGACCTGGCGTCTTGAATATCGTTTCCGACTAATGTTTTGGTCTTTGATTTTAATATGTGCTGCTGGTGATGGGGAAGTTGAATACTCTGCTTTTTCTTCAGTGTTTTGTTTATTTTGCGATATGTTTGTAGATTTGATTTGGTCTGTTTTCCTGTTATGCCAGTGGATGATGATGCATAATCCTGTAATTGCGGGTGAAGTGATACCATTGCATCTAGAGCATTAGAGATTGGCGTCTTGTTTGTTATTTGTTATTTGTTTTCCTTTAGAGTTTGTTGAGAATGTATTTTCAAAAAAAGAAAAAAACAAAAAAAATCCGCTGGCGGAGATAAACATCTGTTCGAGCTTTCGTGTGAGTTATGGACATTGGTTAGCGAGTCTTTACTTGGACAAAACGAATTCACCACCAACGATGATACGCTGAAGTAAAGTATGTATGGCTCAAAGATATTTTTTTTATTCTCTGCACCAGATGCGTAACCACATAAAAACACAACAAAAAGCCCAGTTCAACCCCAATCAACCACAAAGACCGTAAGTACAACCCATGAAAGCCCAACATTTACAGTTAAAAGCCCGAGCGTAAACCAAATTCATAAAAAAACCAAAGGAAAACTGGAAACGAAAAAGAAAGAAAGAAAAAAATCAAACAAAGTGCTCTAAGTAAGTATTTCAAAACCAACGCCCCATCAAATGGTATCCGGTAGTACTTTGTGGTGTTGTAGTGCTCCAACGTCATGCAGCCCCAGTTCCAGTTTCCATGCTCTCTCATCTCCCCCCATTTTAACCATTCAGTGATATCATGACGCCTGTAGAAGTAAGTACCATTCCCTTTGTTTGCTTTCGCAAAACAGAACAGAATTGAAAGAAAGAAAGAAAGAAACTCCAATATGCACAACGATATTTTATCGCTCTCCCCCCAAATGAAATAAAAGTTGGTCATCATACGCAGTCATCGTAAATCATGATTGAAGGAGGCCCATGATTAAGACGAAAGGTTTCCTTGTTAATGCCCTTGTGTTTCGTTTCGGCCATTGTTTACCTCAACTTGGCCAGCAAGAGCTCTGGGCGCTCCAAGAAGTTCTTGACGCGAGCACCCATTCTCGCCATGGTAGCACCATCAACAACCCGGTGATCAGCAGACCAGCAGAAGTTGACGACAGATTCCGGATGGATATCGCCCTTGGTGTTGTACCTGGGGACTGTCTTTGCGCGGCCAATGCCCAAAATAGCGACCTCAGTGGGGACGATAACGGGGGCGACGACACCGCCTCCGATGTTGCCAATATTGGAAACCGTGATAGTGCCTCCTGCGAGATCACCCGGTGACAACTTACCGACACTGGCGGCTTTCTGGAGACGCTGGAGCTCGGAGGCAATCTCGAGGACGCTGAGGACGCGGACGTTCTTGATGTTGGGGACAAGGAGACCCATGGGTGTGTCCATTGCAACTCCGATGTTGTGCTGTGAGCGGTTAACGAGGGCTGGTTTCTCGGTGCCGTTGGCCTCGACGCGGGAGTTGAGAATAGGGAACTCGTCGAGTGCAAGGGATACAGATTTGATGATGAACGGCATGTAGGTGAGTTTGTTAATGCCGCTGCCTTCTGGCACCTCTGATGTCAGGCTCTTGTTGAGGTTGGAGCGGAGGACGTCAAGAGAGTTGAAGACAACTTCATCGGCGTACAGGAAATGCGGGATGGTGAGAGAACGGGTCATGGTCTTGAACATCTGGTTCTGGATCATTGACAACGGAACCACAGTCTCCTCTTGCTTGACGGAAGTGCTGAAGCTTGGAGGTGAAATTGGCGCCGCTGGGGCTGCTTCTGCGTGCTCACGAGCTTGGAACAAAGGAATAGATGCTCGAGACGCGGCCGATGTTGGCGCTGAAGCTCCTACAGCTTCTGTCGCATGGCGGATAACGTCTTCCTTCATCACACGGCCGTCCTTACCGGTTCCTGTGATATTCTCAACGTTCAATCCATGTTCCATGCACAAACGGCGAACAGCCGGGGTCGCAAGAGAGCGATGCTTGGAAGGCGCGGGGGCGTCCTTGATGTTGATTGGCGGTGGGGTATCCTTCGAAGTTGGGACTTTCTCTTCGGCTTCAGGCGCAGAAACCTCCGGTGCTTCTGCCTCCGCCGCGTCACCCTCTCCTTCGCCGAAAACGTCGATATCAACTAGTGGCTATGAAGCCCCAGAAAGTCAGCCAAATCTCCCTCTACACATGCACCCCACAAACTTGTGTATAGTTTAGCAGCAGTAGCATTCCGCACTATACCCCGCCACATGTGGGGCACTCCCAAAGCTGTGCGTCTGGGGGGTCTGGACTCAAGATATCGTACCTTTCCAACCAATGCCATTTCTCCAGCATTGTAGTGCAGCTTCTTGATAACACCATCGTACCTCGACGAGATCTATGCCCGAAAGTTAGCTTTTATCCGCCGATCGCCGTCCTCAAAACTCTTCAGGAGTGTGACCCACCTCGACTGAAGCCTTGTCACTCTGGACCTCACACAGCTTGTCGAACTGCTCCACACGAGCGCCAGGCTCTACGAACCATTGAATGACCTCGCATTCTCGGATTCCTGTGCCACAAAGGTTAGTCAAGCTCCAACAACCGCCACCTCCGTAGCAGCAATAGTGAGGCCCGGACTCTGGAGTTTAGCCCGTAGAAAAGCAAAGTTTGCTAGGGAATGCCACACTTGCCTTCGCCAATGTCTGCCAGGAGAAACGGTTTGATCTCCAGAACACGCTGAGATGCATGGAAGCTCCGTTTGGCGAGTGGGCTATGTGCGAGGAGAGGGAGAAGCTGGAGTCGTCCGCGAGCCGCCAGAAGGGTGTTGGAAGCTCGCATGAGCTGAACGCGGGGTGTTAAGTTGCGCATTTTTCGACGACAATGCTTTAGTGAGATGGAGGAGGAGGGAGGTGAAGAGGATAGAGGTCGACAGGAACGATAGTAAAGATTTGAAGGGACAGACTGTTCCCCACGGTTGGAGGTGGATCTGGAAGCCGGTGCTACCCGCTCGGCTGCACAGTGACAGAGGAGCTTGGAATGCGGAGGGCCGCAGCGCGTTGACGCGGTAAACTTTAGTTTGACTGCTTGTGTCCAAAGAATTGGGGCTTTGGTGCTTTGACCACTTACTTGAGTTGTCATATGGTCATTGTAGTGTTTGAACGCGTTGGTACACTCTCGCTTGCTTCAGTGACTACTGTCGTTTATTCACCGACACGGGCCTATCCTATCTAAATCTAAGTCCTGAACATATCTTACCCCAATTTAACAAATCGCCATTGCTCTCAAAACCAGCATCCCGTAAAGATGCTTATCCCTATTCCCTGACCTCATCAAGAACCAAACTACCACTCTTCGACTCAGATCATGATATCACCGTGCCAAGACCCCACCATCCTTATTCCCATCACCACATGAAAGCAGATCATCTACCCGCATGTACACCTCAAAGAAACAAAACCAGACCAAATCAGATACAGAATAGACAGAAGAATAGGTCCTTAGCGCCAAACTCGTCATCGGAGCAGGAGGTTGAAGAAAACAGTAATATGAGTACAGTACGATTCCCCGAGAAACCGCCAAAGCAAATTGCGCCAAACCGTGCTGAGCACCACGAACAAAAGACAACCCGTTTTCGCCGAATGATATGAGCAAATAAGAGAAAAAGAAGTAAAAAAAACATGATATAGAAGAATGCAGGCGTGGAATAGAGAAAAGAAAAAGAAAAAAATGAACAGATGGAATTATGGTAAAGCGGGCCATGTAATCATATGCAATCACCTAGGAGGATAACACGAATAAACCATGTAAAGAGGTGATCAAGGGGATTGGTGTGTTTTCTTCTTCGCTTCCTTCTTCGCGGCCTGCTCTTGCTTGAGATTAGCATCCATCTTGAGATAGAACGTTTCGAGCTCCGTCCACGATTTGTTCTTATCAGGCCAGAAGTTGCGGAAGTAGATCCTATTCTTGCTGTTAAACATGTTTGCTAGACCTCACATGCTGGAAGACTTACCAAAGATCTCGATATTCCCGAGTGCCTTTCCGACATTCAGTGGAAATGATGCCACCGGCCAAGAGGATGAGATCCTTGTAGAGATTCAATTTCTCTTCCTTGGTACCAGACTTCTTGACTATTGGCAACTTGTTGACAAATGGCTGAATGGGGTGGAGCTTTCCATCAACTATCACAGGAGGCTCGACTTGGGGCGTTGAAGTCGAAGGTCGGGTGTGGTTGTGGTCTTTAGGACGCTTCGAATCATGACGGTCGCGCCTGTCTCTGTCTCTGTCTCTGTCATGAGCACGATCATGATATCGGTCATCGCGATGTCGGTCATCATGATGCCTATCATCCCTATGGCGGTCACGGTCACGGTCACGGTCATCACGATACCTATCATGATGGCGATCATTGTGACTATTCCGATCACGCTGCTCTGATCGAGCACCCACGGGGTTTCGAGTACCATCCAGTGACCGGCGGTGTTTGTCCCTTGAAGCATGACGATCATCATCGTACCGTACATCATCACGGCGACGTTTCTTTGACGACGTTTCGTGATCACGATCACGATCATCTCTGTCGTCCCGGTCACGGCCACGATCGCGGTCGATCTCACGTTGCCGTCGAAGATAGGAATCCGCCGGAAGGACAGACTTTGATTTTGACTTTCGTGGAGGTACTCCTGGAGAACTGACGGAGCCTGGGCGCTCCCGACGACGAGCTTCACTGAGCGCCCTCGCCTTCACGCTATCCACACGCTCCTTCATCACCCCCATGAGATAATCGGCTCTGCGAACAAGATGAACAGCACCAGGGGATTTAACGTTCGCGTCAGCTTTGGAGCGGGCTTCTTTTTTGTCAACACGGTGCTCTTCCAGGAAAAACTTGTCCTGCATCCCAAGCTCTGGATCATCCCGTATCGCAGTCCAGGCACCGTAGCCATGTTTTGCAATACCGACACAAAGCATAGAATCTTCGCGGGTACCCCAATCGCACGACCAGTTGTGAACAGGTTTGACATCGTTAATGCGGAACTTAGTAAGATCGTTTTTGAATGCACCAACCAGTTGCCGTAGAGCCTGCAACTCATCTGGACGAATGACGATGGTCTCAGCGTTGAGTTTGCGAGCGCCCTTGTAATCAAAGAGAATGGCCTTCTTCTCCTTCTTTCCATTCGAATCTCCGTTGGGCCGCTGCTTCTCAATCTCTTCCTTACTAATCTGGATAAGTTCGGCAATGGTAGATTTGATAACCTCTGGATCGCGCTTTCCAAGCTTGGAGTCCTTCATGATGGGATCCCAACAATCATCCAAAGAACCATATCGACCGTACGCACGGTAGAGATTGCGGATCTCGCGTTCATTGAGAGGTCGGGATGGGTTGTCGTCGGGATCATCGCCACCATCGTCGCTATCGATGGCTTGTGAAAAGTCCCTGACACGTCGCTTGGCCTTGCGTCCTCCATCATCGAAACTACCGTTGATGCCAGCTCGGCGTTTTCGTCGCGACATCGCCATCTCGTGCTCAAGAAATGCTTCCTCCTTTTTATTGTAAGCATGATATGCAAAGAAGAATCATGAGACACTCACCCTTCTTCGTTGCTCCTCTTCCTTGATCTTCGCCAACTCATCGGCCGGGATAATGTCATCCCATGAGACATCAGCCTTAAAGTCCGTGACTTCAAACTGCTTCAAAAACTCTTCACCACCCTCGGCCGTCATGCCTTCGTCAATCTCTGTAACGTTCTCCTCAGCATTCAACAAAATATCGTCAATCTTCATTTCTTCGAGCTTCTTCTGGTTCTCCTGAGGTTGGAACATCTTGGTTGCACGGGCCTTGAGAATACGTGACAACTCGTTCGCCTCTGGGCGATACTCGTTCTTCTTGTCTTTCTGCAACTGTTCTTCCCGCTCGGTGAGACCCATCGAAATGATGGCATGCTCCAAAATGATCTTGTTGCGCGCTCTCTCCAAAATCTCTTCTTCGATGGTGTCTTTTGAAACGAAGCGGTAGACCATGACATGATTTTTCTGTCCGATACGATGTGCACGAGCCATGGCCTGGAGATCGGCCTGTGGATTCCAATCACTGTCGAAGATGATGACAGTGTCCGCAGTCATGAGATTGATACCGAGACCACCAGCGCGGGTACTGAGAAGGAAACAGAAGTCGGGGCTTTGGGGTTGATTGAAATGATCGATGGCCAATCTTCGAGAGCTAGATGCCATGGTTCCATCCAGACGCTGGAACGAGTAACCCTTCTGCTTCAAATAGTCGGCCAGAATGTCTAACATGTGCACCATCTGACTGAAAATCAAAACACGATGGTTTTCCTTCTTCAGCTTCGGGAGTAACTGGTCCAAGAGGATCATCTTCCCGCTACTTGCAACCATCGCGCGGAATACAGCCTCGTGGTCATGGGGATTTGGGACAATGCGAGACTCAGCTCCGTGGAACATGAAAGGATGATTGGAGCACTTCTTGAGTTCCATGCAGATATTGAGTAAAGACTGCCGCTTGCCTGACAGCCCAGCGTTCAGTTCTGCATAGTTCTTGGTGATGATGTTCTTGTAGTATTCGGTCTGGATGTCGGAAAGCTCAACACGAATGATCTTCTCTGTTTTTGGAGGCAGGGATGACTCGACGTGCTTCTTCATGCGGCGAAGCATGTAAGGTTGGATCTTTTGCTGGATAGCCTCAATCTGAGACGCGGCCTTTTCGGATTGCAAGTCGACATCAGGGTCAACGGTGAACTCTCCCGGCACAACAAAGTCAAACAACGCAGCCAACTCTTTCAAGTTATTCTGAAGCGGTGTTCCAGTGATCAATAAACGGGACCCTGTGTTGAACGCATTGAGCTTCTTGTAGAGCTCCGACTCGCGATTCTTCAACCGATGTGCCTCGTCAACAGCAAGGAACTGCCACTTCAAGGAGCGAAGAACATCGGCATCTGACAGGATGTACTCGTAGGTCGTGAGCATGCAGTTGAATTTGGTCTTTGGATTTTTCGCGTTCGCGTCGACATAGAACTCATGGTCACGAATAACCTGGCGAGCTCTTGCGTTGCCATTGTAGACGATGTAATTCAGATCCGGTGCCCACAAATCCAGCGTTTCTTGCCATGCAGGTACAGTGGAGAGTGGAACAACAGCGAGGTATGGGCCATGATGACCACACTCGTGCCGAAGGTAGCTCATGAACGCCACCGTCTGAACCGTTTTGCCCAAACCCATTTCATCTGCCAGAATACAAGAGTTGCCTTTCGACCAGTTGAAGGCGATGAAACTCAATCCTTTGAGCTGGAAGTCTCGAAGCTCGCCACCCTTGATGTAGGAAGGTTGTGTCTTGATCGGCTTCCATTCCTTGCGGTATCGTGGAGGGTCTGACTTCTTCTGGGCCGATCTTGTCCGATCCCAGTACTTGTCGATTTCAGGCTGAGCAATTTCTGAGATGACACTTTCGTCTTCCCAGGTTGCTCCATCATATGCCAGACTCTTCCCTGTGTGATTGTTAGGAGGCAAAGATTGTAAAAAGGGAAGGAAGGAACCATACATTTGATCAGATACTGTTTCTCTCCATCAACTTCTTGATGAGCAATAACACGGTCAACCACAACATAATCCTCAAGAGCCGTAGCACGACGTTCCCTCTCGATATCCATCACTTCGATTTCTTCTCTTGATGTCGAGCCGCTATTACGCGCTATGAAATCGCCTTCTACGACCCTTCGGTAGTAGTTTTCCAACTTGCGAAACCCTTTGAATCCCTTTAATGATTCAAAAGTCTCCCAAGTCGCGTGGATATGTGACCGTCCTTGCCATTTGATCTAATTTATGTCAGTAAATTTTCAATAGTTAGAATGTGATTGCCTCACATGGAACTCCAATTCATCCTTCTCCAATATTGTCTTGGGTTGCTCTTCGACGCCTTCCTTTGGCCGATGAGACAGGACAACATCAACACCGTCAACTTCCGGACCTTCTTCTTGGTACCCGTACAGTGCTACAGCCTCGGCGTCCTCTTCTTCTTCTATTTCAGCATCGTCTTCGTTATAGTTCGTAACTCTCCCGGCTGCTCGGCGCGTCGAAAACCGTATCTCTGCCGCGGTTGGTAGCGAGTCACTGCTAGATCGTCGTTTGGCTTTTCGTCGGCTTGATGACGACACGCCATACTCTTCTTCGCTATCATCTTCATCTGTGGAAAGATATGTTCGTGGCGTTACAGCCTTGGAAGCTATATATTTCAGGTTAGAGAATAGATTGAAGTCGTTTGAGAGTAGCATCTTACATTTGGCAGACTTGGTAGGAGCCACTTTCCTGCGTTTCCGTGCTGTAGGAACGTCTGAATCGTCGTCCGACTCTGTACTGCTCTCAATCTAAGTCGATAAGCTTCAACATTCGGCAATCCGAAGAGGGTATAATACCATAGGTCTTGCAGTTTGGCGCGCCCGTCCCTATCAAGCCATTGTCAGTAAGACGAATAGCCTCGGTAATACGTGACATACACTTCGACGCAATCCATACAGCTCTGGATCCTCATAGAACCTCTCTTCGGTTCCTCCGCGGGTGGGGGCTCGTGATGACTTCTCCGACTTGCTCTCAGAGCTAGAATAACCATTGGCTTCTTCAACGGCGTCTTCATCAACCTCATATTCCGCGTCATCCGATCCGCCTTGCGATTCGGCATCCTCGCCATCAGACGATAGCTGATCTTCTGACTCGTCGGCCTTGGGTGATTCAGGGCTCGACTCGGAATCGTGGGCAGCATCGGTGTCCGCAGCATCACTTAATTCCACTTGGTTCTCTGCTTCTGATGGAGAGGAGGGAGACCCGTCATGTGGAGGGTGGGATTCGGTTTCTGGTACGGAAGGAGGATCCATGACGGGCTTCGGGAGAGGCAGTACTAGGCTACCTGCTATGAAAGACAGTCAGCACCATGTATCTCACGCAATTTCCACATTGACGGGCCCGGAATACGATGAGGGGTGCTTCTGAGCTGGGCGATTGATCCCCAGGCATCCGCGACCCAAACGAATCGAATATCGACCCAAGAGAGCCCTTCGGGGATGCAGAGGCCAAGCTCCGTGATGAGTCGCGATGGAAACGCGACTTGCTATCCGCACGCCGGAAAGGCCCTTGGAGTGGCCACAGGAACAAGGCAGACAGGAGAAGGGAACGACAGAGAAGAGACGCGTCGAAAGAAGCAGCTCCGGGCGAGAAGGGTCATAGGAGGACATGGGGCAGGGTCTCGGAGTGTAGGGTCGCGGAGGGGAGATGCTTGACGAACGCGAGACGGACAAAACGACAGCGACCCCAAGGGAAGACGAGACTTACAAGCCATAGTCGGCGAAAGCTGTTCTCGAAGGAGTCCTCAGGGCGAGAATGAGTGCCAGGGTGGGGCTTCGGGGGGTAGGATGTGGTTGTGGTCGTAGGTGGTGGTGGGGGGGGGGGGGGGGGGGGGGGGGGGGGGGGGGGGGGGGGGGGGGGGGGGGGGGTGGGTGTGGTGATTTGCGGGAGGCGGTCGGTAGGCTGGCGTTGAGAAGTGCGGGTGGAGGAAGGTTGGTGCGAAGGCGTGGGTTTCCAGTTGCGAGCCGCACACGACCAGTCAAGTAACCTCCAACACCCCATCCCTTTGACACTGCCTTTGAATGGCCACAATCTTCACATAGTTACATGGAGTGTCATTCTGAATCGTCCTTGTCTTCTCCATCCACCCATGAGAAGGCTTGATAAGTCCTACACTGTCCATATTCCAAGGATCGAGTTACCATCACACCAGACCCATCGCATGAACAGCCTGTGAATGGCCAACCCTTCACCTTCAAAGTTGTGCGAGCATAGACCCAATACCAGCCATACTCAACACCCAGTATTCCATTCATAGAATGCCCTGATATGCCATCCCATCAACAACCACCATGATGCCCCCATTGCTCCCCGCACTCTCGGACCTATCTATCTTCCACTCCCATTGCCCATGGTCAGCCAGTCGCGCCCCTTCATTTGCGTGCCCCATTCATGTACGGACCCTCCATCCATATATGATCGGGCAGGAGCCATATCCTAGCTAGGCCCAGAGCGTGTCGCATGTCCCTGCTCCTGTAAGCGCAGCAACTCTGGCTCCTTCGACCCTCACCTCTCATCCAGAGTCCAGCAGCAGCAGTGCGAGAACATCCTCAAGTTGCCTGCGGGAACAATGAAGACATTCCGTCTCAGCGGGCGCTATCTCTTTGGCCGAATAGTAACCACCACCACCCACCTACCAAGCCCTTCCTCCATCATGAAGCTCCCCCCCTTATATGCCAGCTAACCCTTATTGCAGCCTCTCTCTCACGTCCTCGTACTGGCCCTGCAGCTCCTGGGAATCGGCCATGTGTCATTAAACTTTTCAGCGAGCTTTCTCGCGAAACCGGTGCTCACGACCATGGTTCTCAATGCGGTGCGTGTCCCATTCATTCAACCGACATCACCGTTGTCGTTGCTGTTGAGAGAATCCCCTGGGCTCATGGTTCTGTCACTCCCCAGCTTCTCAATGGATTGGCGGACACGGTAGCACAATCCGTTACCGCGGTTCGCCAACACCAAACTCGTTCGAAAGTCGCAACAAAACGACCACGCCGCGGGCCGTCGATTGAGCTTCGAGATTTTGGTGATGTTCCTTTAGGAGGGAATGGAGGTGATTTATATGCCACTAATAGCTACGACGTGGAAAGATGGATCCGCTTCATGGCTTGGGGTAAGTATGATCATGATCATGATATTCTACCCATTTCGGGACATTCTTCATCTTCACCCAGAATCCCCATCTCATCATCCCTCTTCTATTCTCGCCAACCCCCTCCCCAACCCCACCACTAACCCTCCCCCCAGGTTTCCTCATGGCCCCGCTCCAACTCCACTGGTTCGCCCTCCTCTCAACCCTCTTCCCTCTCACACCCGCCACCAAAACCATCGCCAGCCTCCTCCGCATGCTCTGCGACCAGCTCTTCTTCTCACCAGCCAGCTTAGCCCTCTTCTTCGTCTTTCTGACCGTCACCGAGGGCGGAGGACAAAAAGCCGTGTCTCGGAAGTTTAACCATGCATTTATGCCTTCGCTGTAAGTGCTTAATTGTACTCTCGTTGTTGGGTTGATTTGAAAACTAAACCATATAGGCGAGCCAATTTCGTCGTCTGGCCGTTGGTGCAAATCATCAATTTCCGGTTTGTAACGCTGCCGGCACAACTTGTAAGTTCTCCGAAGATGTTTTTGGTGGATGGAGTTCTGACGAACCTGAACATGGCAGCCCTTCGCGTCAACAGTCGGAGTGTTCTGGACGACCTACCTTTCACTGAAAAACGATGCTGCGGAGGCTACGCTTCCTGTGGTTGTCCATTAGATAAGGCGTTGTGTAGTGGCTATTGTAACGGTAATGTATAGAGTCTTCAGTGATGATTGTTTATTTGAGATATCCGAAGAGTGTTTGTTTGTTATGGAGGGTATGATGAGTGTGGTAGATGTTGTTGGGTTCAGATATGAGGGGATGGATAGAGGAGGAGATGGGACGGAGCTGGAAAAGAAGGAGGACTAAACTATCGGTTCATGTATTAATATTAGAGTTTGTGATGATCAGGATAAATGCTTATACATTCTGTTTATATTCACCACTTTGTCACAGATACTCAGGCACTCTAGCAATCGAAAACTCCAGAAACTTCACATCCATGACTTACGCCAGCCTTGTGTACTCATCTCCATGCATCTGATATGAGAACAGACGAAAATCTGAAGCCCCCTCATGTATCAAACACCCAAGCAGAAGAAGAGGAAATTTAACATTGCAGGTGCAAGCAAGCAGGCCATAAGAAAACAGGTAAACCAATACAATGCATCAAAAAAAGGAAAACTCGAGACGTTAAAGAACCCAAAGGCCAGCCCAATCTAGACCATCAACCGCGAGACTCATCCCAGGGCAACAGTCATAATTCATCCATACACACCCCATACCACCCAGTTCAAAGACCTTCCAAGTTCTATTTGCCGGTGAAGACGATGGTTGAGGTGAGGCAGGTGATGGTGCGATCATCTTCAGTCATGGCGTTGGCAGAGACGGAGTATTTGCCCTGTAGATACATCCAGTCAGTCTACGTCCTCTCAATTTATAGAAAACATGAGGAGAGGAACTTACGGGAGGAATAACGGCGGGAAGATCCACAGACTTGTGGATGATCACCTTTCCATCCTTGATGGGGCACTCCATATCAACCTTATCCACCTGCTCACACAGATCCATAGTCTGTTTGATCAACGTGATCAAGCCGTACTTCACGACAACATCGACATAAGCTCCCTTTGTAATAACATCGCTCAACACGCCGACGGCCGAGATTTGCAGAGTCGAACCACTGTATTGTGAAGCTTATCGTTAGCTTCAGTAGCTTCCATGCCTGCGGCGCCCCACAGCAACAACACAGCCAAACAAAGACGCGAAAGACTCACGCAGTTGGCGGATTCGGCACCAAATTCACAGATTCGATGTTGAGGATGTAACTATCGGGCTTCTCGCAGAAATAAAGGTCGTTTTCGCCTGGAACCTCGAGGCCTTTGTTCGTAACCGGAGTCCGGCCGAGTGCGATCTGTGAGAACAAGCTTCCGGTGCTAGCGGAGGCGGTGAGGAAGAAGAGGGATGCGGTGGTGAAGGCGGTGAGCTTCATGGCGGAGATTCGAGAGGGGACGATTAACGGCGAGCGAGAGGGGAAGGGAAGAGTTGGAGAGGAGAAGGTGATGCGGGAGAAGGTAACGCGGGAGAAGGTAACGCGGGAGAAGGTGTTGGGAGTGTGGCCCAAGCTGGTGTTGGTAGGGATGTCATCATCTGGGGTGGCTGGACGACGCCGCTGGCGGCAAATTGATGCGCGTGACATGCAAGATCAGGATGAGATGGACCTGCACGTCTGGAGAAACGAAATACGAGAGTGGCTTGTCAGAATCATTTAGGATAGGAAGTTCTACATTCTGATAGCCATCCGCCAGACTGTAGAACAGCACAGACAAGGTTATACTTCCAAAAACACAGTTTCAGCTACAAGCCCCATGCTCACGGGATATTACAGTTTTCAATTCAACACCACTCAAATCAACCCAAAATTTGTGATATATTCTTTGTTCTACTCTGTCGAAGGTGATGTTGGCTTTTGGTTGAATCCCTCGAAATACTAGTCATAATAAGCATCTCCATCACCACAAATGACTGGCTATAATTCACCTTTTTCCGGAAATTGTTCAACTCAGATGCTGTTGCCCGTTGGGGAACAGCCTGTTTCTCTGGAACCTGCATGGAATCCAATTCACCAGGTATCCTCTCGTAAACCAGTAGCCACCGCGACCCTATCATGCCAAATTAGTCCCAATGATCATTCTTATCGTGACAGTGCAGAATCTCACAGTTGTTGAACTGCTGCGGACACACGGCGATCAATTCCAGTGCCGGATGTTTTGGTAGTTGCATCTCGATGCCATCCTCGTTCGTTGCTGGAACCCAGAAACATAACCGTCCAGCATCTACAAGGTGCGCTGCAGCAAATCTACAGATATCGTCCAACATTGCATTGAAGCTGTACGGTCTCTTCGGCGGAATATAATCAGGCTCCTTGAATTTCACGACTCCATCGACTACCACCGGTTCGCCGCTTCCATTCTTTGCAGGATCCTTATGCCCGAGAACTTTCAGCCCTTCCCGAACTCCATATGGTGGATCCGACACGATCCCATCCAAAAACCGCGTGCTCCGTAGTGGGGTATTCGTCAAATCTGCCGTAAAGCCGTCCAAATATCTGGATGTAATTCCATATTGCTTGAAATTCCCTATCACATTTTTCCCAGGCTTCTTCCCCCGAATCTGGCGTCCATCAATGTCGCTACCAAGCGTCATTGCCCCAAAATGACTTGCCGTGACCAGGAAGCTCCCCGTTCCGCTGAAGGGATCGTATAGTATCTTTCCAGGACCTGCCATTGCAAGATTGCAAGTAACAAGTGACAGCTCGGCATCCATACTGGTTGTCCCAATGTAAAGGCGCTTCTTGAGATCGTATGTATCTATGGTCGATCTACTGCCATGCGAAAGGAAGACGCCGAGGCCAACTGAGATGGGATTCGTCGGTCCATCCTGTCGATATATGCCAGGCGATCCAGGGAACTCCTCAAACACCGTGAACTTGACCTCCGGCTTGTCCAGAGTGACTGTGCCGGTCAGTGGAAGATGTGCGAAGCCGTTGATCACACTCCTCTGCGAGCTCTTTGAACGCTTGTGAAGATATGATTCGATGGTGAATTTGAAAGTTGCTTTGCGGATAGTCTCCGGGATAAGCTCTGGCCGCGAGCGAAGTAATGCGTGGAGGGAATCATAATCGGAACTGTGCGCGAGAAGGCGGTAAATGGCCTTTGCGAGGATCGAGTCGGAGATGATGGTTCGAGCATCGGTGTCGGAAGGAAGGGTTATGATTGCAAAAGGGGACTATACAGTCTATGTCAGTAAGTAAAAAGGCCGTGGGAACCAGAGTTAAATGAGTACATACTGCGTTGCTGTAGGACTTCCAGACTAATGGGAGACTGTGGCGTTTCGCAAGCGCATTGATTTCAGGTTGCCGGAAACACTCGTGGATTTGGGCGAAGTGTATCAGGTACTCCTGCGCTGGGAGGATATCGGACGCAGTCATTGTGACAGACTGAAACGGTGGTGGACGGTAGGTGGGTGGTGGTTCGAGACGTGGAGGGGCAGGTTGATGGTGGGGTGGGTCACAAAAAGTGATGCCCCTCACGAGGCGTCACCCGCTCGCCTGGGGCAGAGCACAAGCCCCTGTTGAAGCTCTCGCCAGACATGGTCCTGGAAACCTCAATCTCCTCCGACCCTTCACCACCACTGCCATGACCTCCACCACGAACAGCTGGGCATCGTTACGCCAGCAAGCCCGCTCGCTTGAGTCTCACGTAATCCGTGCGCTGTTTCTGTCTACACAGAACTCAAGCTGATCAAGTCACAGACCGAGAACCTCTTCCAGACCTATTCTAGCTTCACATCATCGCCTCCACCAAAACCCAGTTCCCAAGAGCTCGATACCGATGCAGAGATTCAGGACATACTAAAACGGGTACGCCACTCCTTCAGGTTCTGCGACCATCCGACTAACACACTCCCGCCAGCGGGAAACCACGGTAGCTTCCCTCGCCCGCGTCCTCGATTCGGAGTCTGCTCTCGGATCCTCCGCCATAAAACACCAACACCTCTCCCTCCACCGGAATACTCTCGCCGAGCACCGCAAAGAATACCAGCGTATAAAGGCCTCCATTACCGATTCTCGAAATCGCACAAATCTTCTCACCTCCGTTCGCAATGACATCAACGTCTACCGGTCGGCATCACGAGCAGAGGAAGGGCGCGCAAACATGTCAGACGGCGAATACTTCCTTGACGAGCGCCGGAGGGTGGACCAGTCGAACCTGATGGCGGATGATGTCTTGAACACGGCATACGCGGTGAACGCAAGCTTCGTGGATCAGAGAGAGCGGTTATCGCACATCAACCGAAGGATGCTTCATGCGGCTGGGAAGATACCTGGTATCAACGTTATAGTGGGGAAGATTGCGCAGAGAAAGAAGAGAGACAGTATTATTATGGCATCGTTTATCGGATTTTGCTTTTTAATGATGCTTTACTTCCGCTAAGTATTCGCTTCTTATATGGTGTTAGACTGTACAAGGGTTTGCGCATTGTCTGGAACTTTGTTGCGATGGGTTTGTTTTGGGTTTGCTTTTGGCGTACTTTGCTAGCAATGAATTAAGGGTAATTCATATACCAGGATACTGACTTTCCATCACGACATAACGAAAATACTTCAATGGTAAACAGAGCTTTTGATACCGATACGCCAATATAAAACTGTATGAACCCAAGTAATGCAGCAGAAAAGCAACAAAACAACGCCCGCCGCCTAGAACAAGGTATCTTCCTATATATCTGGTCAGCCTCTGCTTCTGAATACCATAAACTTTGCCAGGAAGACTCACGTCTCTGAGATACTCTCCTGAATCTGCTTGCCTGAACACCGTGATCGCCGTTGGGTCCAATCTCCTGACCTCCGCCGTTGATCTAGCTGTTGCGCCAAAGCCCTGTCCATTATATCAGCAAAGTACAAATTGAATAACATTAGGCGTGTTACGTACCAAAGGTGTATCATTCATGGCATACACCACCACACCCTGATGCTCAGGTGTATCATCCGTCATCCTTCCCACATGCGCCTTGACGACATGATTCCCATACAAAAACGGCATTTCACCATTAGGCTTTACCCAGACCTTATACTTTGCAAGGGGTGCAATGTGATCAAGCGCGGTGACATGCAACTTGAACTTTCCGGTCTTCTTGGTGAACTTTCCCAAACACGTTCCCACACACAGCAACTTATCCCGTGCCACCGAAGTTGCAAGCTTCGCGATTGATTCCCGGACATAATAGACGCGGTCGCGCTGGAGACGGAAGACGTGTGGGTCATCGGGACGGTCGATTAGCTGGGTGATGTTGCGGCCGATGTAGCTGGCGAGCTTTTCGAAGAGACGCTCAGTCTCCTGGTCTGTAAGAGGGCGCATTGGGGCGATTCGATTGTAGGTATATTGTAGAGGTTTGGTGTGGTAAAGGGAGTTGGACGGGCGGCAGTTGAAGTTGGTACCTGTCGCAGTTTCTCGCAGCTAGGAAATTCTTCACCTGTGGTTGCGACCCAGACTTGCGGCTCAAACTCAAGCGTGATTGGTGGGGTCGAGGGACCAGGAAGGAAGCCGCTAGCACAACCTGCATCTCTTCCGAAATTTTTGTCGCAAACGTCGCCGAAACAAGCTCCAGCAGCACTCAACTGACCACGACACGACTCCCCGACGAACTCACAATGGCTGCGGCAACAAAGCGAAAACAGGATAAAGTCCAGGCGAAGGACAGGAAGGAGCACAAGAAGTCGAAAATCGCAACCGATGAGCCCACAAATGTGAAGTCAAAATCTAAAAAGTCGAAGCCACCACCACCGCCGTCACCGTCACCGCCGTCGTCGGAAGATGAGGAGGAGGAGGAGGAACAGGACGTGGAGATGGCGGATGCAGATGAATCTGGAACATGGGAGGACGACGAGGAGGAAGCAGGGGAGGACTCAGATGTTGAGATGGAGGATGCCGGAGGAGAGGATTCAACAGAGCAAAAATCCGCCAGTGCAAAAACCCCTGAAGAGTGTATGATCTCCCATTTACGGTCACTGGATTCGCTGTGGTTTTCATGATATATCTAACTCATCGCTTAGTGGAGAAGCAACGGTTATCACGAGCAGAGCAGAAGCGACTTGCAGCCGAGCGCAAACAAGCAAAACCCATGGGAGACATCATCCACCGCTCCAAACGGATCTGGGAGCAGCTCCGGCGGAAGCAATCCACACAGGAAGAACGTAAGAAGCTTATTGACGAGCTCCAGTCCCTGGTCCGCGGCCGGATCAAGGATCTTGTCTTCAAGCACGACGCCTCTCGGATTGTCCAAACCGCCCTCAAATACGGCACCAAGGCAGTGCGACAAGAGATCGCCGAAGGCTTGAAGGGAACCTATGTTGAGCTTTCACAGAGCAGTTACGGAAAATACCTTGTGGCCAAGGTGATGCACTATGGAACCGAGGAGACTCGACAGATGGTATCGCAGGAGTTTGTCGGTCATGCAAAGAAACTCATCAAGCACCGGGAAGCCTCCTTTGTGGTTGAAGATATCTTCCGTGAATACGGCTCCAAGGCACAGAAAGCCCAACTCCTCCGGGAATTCTACGGTGTTGAGTTCGCCATCTTCACGTCCGACAACAAAGACAAAGACGACGGCAGCCTCTCCTCAATCCTCGAAAAGCACCCCGAGAAGCGTACTGTGATTATGAAGAACCTCCTCGACATCCTTACCGCCGTCGTCAGCAAAGGCGCCCTCTTCTTCTCCATCGTCCACCGCGCAATGCTGGAGTTCATCAGCAACACAACCTCAGGTACCACTGAAGCCACCGAATTCCTCGAACTTATCAAAGAGCACGTCGGCGAAATTGGCTTCACCAAAGACGGCGCGCAAGTGGTGATGCGGTGCCTCGCTCTCGGAACCGCCAAAGACCGGAAAGTCATGACCAAGTCTCTGAAGCCAGTTGCAGACCAACTCTCTGCACATGAAGCAGGCCATCTGATCCTCCTCACGGCTTTCGATGTCGTCGATGATACCGTCCTCGTCTCGAAAACTCTCTTCCCGGAACTGCAAACCAACCTCCTGGATCTGGCCATCCATAACTTTGGCAGAATACCTCTCTTGTATCCTTTCACCGGCAGGACTAAGAGACTGCTTCCCCCTGCTTCAATCAAGATCCTCGAGCAGATGGATGAGCTGAAGAAAGTCACAAGCAAAAAGGACGACGACGTCCGGCGGAAAGAGTTACGTGCACAGATGTCGCCTATCGCATTAAAGGGCATCGTTGAGCACGGCGAGACATTGGTGTTGAGTTCATTCGGCTGCACCTTCATCACTGAAGTTCTATTGGGCGCTGATGGTACTTTCTCCTTCCTCCATTATTGCTCCTCCCACTACATTGCGTTTCCGTCTGTCTAACAATAATTGTCGCATTTCCAGGCGATAAAACCGAAGCTCTCACCGTCCTCGCCGACCTCTCCGCCACCGGCTCCCCCGCCTACTCCGACGATCCCGAAGAAACCCACTTCGCCGCTACCGCCGCTGGAGGCCGTATGCTCAAGACCCTCGTTCTGGGCGGCCACTTCAACACGAAGACCAAGAAAGTTGATGGTTCGTCCTCATCCACCCATATCAAACTCACTTCAAGAAACAACAATACTGACAATCACTTAGCCATTTCACCGCCATTAAATTTCCACAGCATTTTGTACCCCAAGATTAAATCCGATATCGCCGCGTGGGCGATTGGACCGGCCTCGTTTGTGGTGGTTGGATTATTGGAGGCTGAGGGTTTCCCGGAGAAGGGGGATTTGAAGAAGGTGTTGAAGGGGCATATCAAAGCGTTGAAGACGGCGGCGAAGGGAGGGAATAAGGGTACGAATGTGATAATCAACGCGTTGGGTTAAGTAGGAGGGGTGACGTCATGTTTTAAATATGGGGTATGTATATATTATTGCATTGCGATATAATCGATGGAATGGGCTCCAAAAGTCTGCGAAAAAAAAATCCGAGCTAGATATGGGAAGAGACAAACTACGTGCAGAGAGCACAGAAGGGTTGGGTACCTTTGCAACACCTGATATCTAATATAAAGAAAACCAGACTCCGGGTAGTATATACACATATATCCAAGCAATTAACACCAGCACCAATATCGACATCTATGGTCGCCATGGTCATGTTACTCTTTTGCACTCACACATGTCTCTACCTCTTCAAATGACTCCTTTATCTCCACATCTCTCAATCACCACATAAGGACCATCAACACTGTGCTTCCAGATCGAAATCAAATGGCACCATACTCGCCATTGTTGCCTTCCGTTTTTGCAGCTTTCGTCTGCCCTTATTAGAAGCCTCCTCAAGTGTAGGGTGATCTTCAAGAGATGTGGGCGATGGGGGGGATTTTAATACGTGGGTCGGAGATAATGGGGTTGATGCTTTTGGTTGGGGTATAGGTATTTCAGGCAAATCTTCCGTGAACCTCGAAATCGAAGGAGGTCTGCTTGCCAAACTTGAAGAGGAGGAATCTGAAGCTCTACGAGCATACATCAAAGGGTCAGATAAGCTACTATGCACGATATCTTGTCTCGAGACCGGCGACGGCATCTTTATGTCGGCATCGTCCATGTCGTTGGGCGAAGTCGGCTGGGTGACTTTCCCGAACGCACTGTCTGACAACACCCGATTGTGCCTTGGAGTAAGTTGGCCTACTTCGGCGGCATGCGAAAGGCGATGAGTGTGGAGCATTGATAGATCTTCTGGCTCGGGTTCTGACGTGTTGCCGGACGTTGTTCGCAGATCGGGGGATGTGGGAGTATTAAACGGCAGCTTTGGGCGTACTCGTGGAAATGTTTTCGGGTACTGCTCACTACTGGGACTTGTATTCCCTCCCTCTGTGGACCATTCGCCGGGAGTTTTTTCGCTGGTGGGTGAGGTTGGTGTCGATTGTTCTAACTGGCTCATAATTCTTGAGCTTTGAGATTTATTCGAGCCACTTCTTTCAACTCCATCCAAAGCCTTCTCCTCATCCGGAGTAAAGGTCGACGAAGGTTTCCGTTCACCAATGCGAAAGGCCGGATGATCCGCTAAAGATCCGAGACTTCCAGGAGAAGTGATATCAGACTCAGTATATATCCCGCTTTGTGGAGATGCCAATAGAGGCGGCGATTCCTGTACAGACCATATGGTTGAAGCGCTTGAAGAAGAATCATTTCGTTGACGGCGAGATGAGCCCGGCAGCATTTTGTATGGGCTCGGTTGATAGATGTTCATCTTTTGCTGTCCGATACCAACGGGGTTGGTAGCTCCATGGCTTCCTATGGACCCTTCTAACCGACTTATTCGTGAAGGAACACTTTCTTCATCTGAGTCTCCTCTCAGCGAATTGGTTTGACTCGTTTGTCTCGGCGAGGAGGGATTGCTCATAACAACGCCCTTAACGTGTATACCAGCCTCCAGCGCTCGAATACCGAAGAGAACGTCGTTATCATTCACCTGTGTGACTTCCTGGCCGCTTCGTGTGGCTTCTGCCTGTATCCGTGCTTCTTCTTCAACCTTTCTCGCCCGCCGTATCCGCGACTTGTTGTACATTAATCTTCCGATCCCAAGGGATAGCGTTGCTCCCTAACGCTGGGTTAGTAAATTGACTTAGAGAAAACAGCAATTTTGGATGTTGCCCACCATAGCTACTGCTAAAACCTGTTCTACCTGTCAGCAAGATCGCAAATATGGGATTAGCGACACGACCTACGAGCAGCATCTTCTCCCATAGCTTCATACCAGCCCAGAACGACATATTCCCATGTAGCAACTCGCCTTAGTGCACGTAGCGGGACGGTGAGATTTGAGAAAGTCCGATAGCTGTGGCATTGTCAGCACTTGTCACCGTCTTGTGACAGTCACGAAAAAATCTCACCTTCCTCAAGCAATATCAGTTTCCCGCCGAGCCGTTTAAACCCCTCAAAACTTGTCGAAACAAAACTTTGTGCCTTGGTAGCAATTTCTGGGTTGGTTGGAGCGACCGAGAAGAATATAGAAAGGTCGAGCAAAGTTGATGTTTAAAATCGCTGCAAGATGACCGTCAATAGTTTCCCCTCAGTAGAGGATCAACCCTTCCAGATTGTCAGAGCTTCCACAAGGTGACGAAGGAAAAATGCAGGCGTCCAGAACTTTTGCTGTGTTGCTAGGGCGTCAAACGCAAGGGACCGAGCGGTGATGTGCTGTTATCACCGCCCTGATCTTTTAAAAGTCTTGAAGAGGGGTCTCCGTGCGGAAGGTGTAGCGAGCTGTTGAGCATGCAACAGTAAAGGGACGATTTCCAAAGTAGGAGGCTCGGAGGAGAGGCGGGATTTGGATAGAAGAGTCCAGTTGAATGCAATGTGTCGGAGTAAATGCGCAGGCCCAACAGGGTGAGACGAGAAGAAGCGGCGATTCCAGGGAATGATGGAAGAGGGCGAAATGAAGATTAAGGCTGTTGGAACCTGATGTATAGCAAAACACAGTAACGAGTGACAGGGAACAAAAGGTGGGTGAGGGGCAACGGATGATGCAAGAAGCCGCCTTGGAGATGGAGGATGGATGGTTCACTGGATCCTTTCCCTCCCGCACCAAAGCCTGTCTAATATATCTCACGAACCTCAAACTGAGAAACTCTACCCGTGCGTTAAGATAATACGCAATTACGGCTTGAAGATACACTTCAATGCGTTACAGAAAATCTAATGCAAGATGGATCATCGAGTGATCAAGTACGGAAACAACCAAAGATTGCACAAACTCTGTGGCTTCTCAGCAGTGGTGACAGCCAAGTGCACATTTGGATATCCTATCCAAAGTGACCAACGTAGCCTCCTCAGGCTCCAGTTCTCGGCCACGACGGCTTTCGCTTTTTTTTTGATTGCACCCCTTGATCCCTCCCATGCCCAAGTGAATACTCTGATTGTCTCCACATTTACCATGGCAGGATGCCTTTGTTATTAGACCTTTTTCAAAACCAACAATTGAAACAATAATTCCCATACCTGAAAAGAAGACGCAAATATTTACCGACTTTCAGGAAACGTATGGAGAACCAAAATAAAATGATGTCTTCAACGCAACCAACATTAACCTCTTGTCTCACCAACTGACGGTTACTTACCCCACAAACACACCCCAATTTCCGGGGATCCGGGAATACGCCCTACACCCGGATTCTCCACACGGTTGTACAATGTTGTCAAGATGCCAAAATAGACCCTCTTCACCAACTCCGCAACTTCTCACTCGCCTGTCAGCCACAACCCAATTTACCCGGCCCTCAAGCTCAGCTGCACACCCCACCACATCTCCAGAGCTTCTTTTGGTGGGGCAATTTTTCTGGCCCAACCGCACTCAACTGCCAACCAATAATTCACATCCTCCCCCCAATTCCGCACCATGCCGTCCCCGAATATCTGGATCGCCGCATCCGACAACGACGTTGCATCCGTCGGAGAATTCCTCGCACGGGATCCCAGCGCCGTTAACGCACACGACGAGAATGGCTGTAAGTTTTTAGTTTAACTTTACTTATTGTTTTCTCGCCGGATCTCTCTCATACAAAGGCGGATGAATCTAAAAGTATTTTTGGAACTGATGTTTTGAGGACTTGAATGAATTAGATACACCTATTCATGCTGCCGCATCCTATAACCATATCCCGCTCCTCCGGTCTCTTGTGCGCACCCATGGCGGAAACGCGAATGTCACGGATTTGGATGGTGATACGCCGTTGTTTGTTGTGGAAACAGTGGAGACGGCACGGTGTTTAGTGGAGGAATTGGGCGCGGATGTGAACTGGAGGAATGAGAGTGGGTTGACTGTGAGTCGATCTTCAGCACCATTCCCTATCCTAGGCACAGTGATACTGATATGATGTGGAATAGGCAGCAGATGTGATAGAAGAAGATGCCCAATTCCCCTTGGTCGCCGCATATCTCCGGGAAAAACAGACCCCACCCAGCGGCGCGGATTCATCATCCAGCGCGAACGGGCTCAACGGCGCTCTGATAAACGGCGCCAACACGAATGATCTGGATGCGATTGCGCCTCCGGAGGGATTACAGGTCAAGTTTACGACTGTGGAGGAAGCCGGGGAGGATCAAGCGCCTGCGGACCCCGAGTTGCGGAGACGGATAGAGGAGTTGGCGCAGCGGCCTGATTTCGATAGTGAGGAGGTGCAGAGGGAGTTGCGGGAGTTGGTGACGGGGGCGGTGAGGGGGACGTTACAGGGTGGGGAGACGGCAGAGAGGAGTGTGAGGCCGAAAGCGGGGGAGTCATCATCATAGAAGATACTAAAGTTGAGCAAAAAGGGAAGAGGAAAGCGCTTTTGATTCTATGCTACCATTATACCCTTGTAGATGACTTCTAATATAAAAAGCTCTATATTCTTCTTGGAAAGATAGGAACCAAGGACTCCAGAGACTCCGACAATGGAAAGCGGTATTTAAGGATAAACAAAAAAGAATGTTTACGCAGTGACTTGCGTTTTCTTCCAGGTATCAATTACAGCGGTGAAAACGACAAGGAGAATACCTATGATGATTTATGTTAGAGCGAGACGAGAGAAGTGTTATTGGGAATTGTGACTGACCTCCTCCGGGACCCAACCGGAGAACCTTGGGGACGAAGCCCTTGTACAAGGCACCAAAGCCTTCCTCACGAGCGACAGTAGCAACAGCTGGGACGGTCCAGTTGTACTTGGGAGTCACACCAGGAACCTTGACAGTGTTCTGAATCCGGGACTTGACGACGTCAAAGCTGTAAATCGTTAGATCTGATACTGACGCAGTCAGGTGTGGTTACTTACGGAGTGTTCAAGATGGTACCGACAGTTCCTCCAATAGAACCAGCAATCAAATCATTCACCATAGCGCCCTTCTTTGACTCCGCTTTCGGCAGAGCACCCTTGACCTGATGAATAATGCCAAAATAGCCCGCGTTCCAGGCAATATGCCTCCACAAAGTACTCTCCAGACCGGTGTACATTCCCAAAACACCATCAGTCTTCACAATGTGCTTGACGACATCCGCCATGCCTGTATACTTGGAAGCCTTATCCTGCAACCGAATCTTGACGAGCTCAAACGGCACCACCACAAACGATTCCGTCGCACCAGCCGAGGCACCAGTCAACACCGACAATCCCTGGGTCATTTTCTCTTGCCCAAACACATTGCGCCAGATCTTGCCCCACTCGTCGTTGGCGGCGAACTTGGTCGCACGCTTGGGCGCCTCCATCATGATGGGCGCAGCGATACCGCGGTAGAGACGGGAGAAACCCTCGTTCTTGATGATCTTGCGGAAGCAGTCGACCATGCCGTTGTAGCGATCAACACCCTTGGCCGTGTTGTCTTGAAGCTGAACACGGGTTTTGACGACATCGAGAGGGTACATGGTGAGAATCTCAGAGATACCGGCCACGGCTCCTGGAGAAGGAAATTCAGGTCAGTGAACTCTGCTCTTTGCCTAAATCGCTGTTTTTTTTTTCGCCAGCAACAGCTTCGCAGCCTGGCGGAAGAGCGTCGCAAGCACTTACCAGCCATGAATGACACGGAGAACGGAATCGGAATATCTGTCGCTGGCTTCGACATCTTTGAGGTTGAGAGCAAGTTCCGGAAGATTCGTTAAGTGAGATGAGGAAGTGCAGAGAAGAGGAAGTTTGGCTCGTGAGAATGTGCAGGCGGGGAAATTGGTGGGGTGTCTGCTGCAGGGGACAATTTGCTGTTGCCCGGGCCGGACGTGGGTGTCGGAAAGCGCGGTTGGTCGGTGGTAGAGCTGCGGAAGCAACTGGACAGGCTGTGGGAGTCGGTGACGGGGTGGAGATGGTGGAGGGGGTGGTTGATGAAAGGATGGTGGTGTTGTTATTCGATATTGGAGTGAAATCGCCGAGGAGAAATGACGCTGTCACGATAGGTAAGCAATGGTTCTCTCGATTCCGTCTGAGACTTCAATCCAGTGATTCAGTCAGGGCGAAGACAAGCATCCAGGTCCTCTCGGGTCTTCTTATGTAGAAGAGCGGATAGACCGGAGGCCACCAGGATGAGATGATGCAATGATCCGAAGCTCCCAAGTGTCCGACGGCACAGACGGCGGGGACTTCTGGACCCGCTCTGGTTAGCCGCGATGGCGCTAAACACGATAAACGCCATCCTAGACCGAGACGCGCTAGCTAGCCGCAGCAGAGCCTCAGCGCGTCGCTTTGTGTCACGGACTCAACGCGCTCGCTGACCAAACGAACAAACATCTGCAACACGATAAACTTCCAACACCAACCCGCTCGTTTGACTGCGTTCGCTCCCCGTCTGGCAAAGGGTCCAGCTCTTTTACAACGGTCCTATCTGTTCGACAATCACCGTCGTCCCCGTCCCAATTGTCCCGCGACCGCCCGGAGCTCAGGATGCATCGCAAGCCTACCACCAGTTTCTTCGACCAAGATCATTCGAAGGTGAGCTCTTGAATCCTGTACTTTTATTTTCTAACGAACCGATGATCCAGATCAAGAGACAATTTTCACGAACCAAAACACATCCACATAATGAGAATTCGCTCGTCCCACCACCGCCGGCGCCGAATCGAAGCACCTCCGCTATCACCCCATCAGCGAGTACGAAAAAGCAGCTGAACAATTTCCGCTTCTCAAAATTAACAACACCTCAAAAGACGCCCCACAAACCGAAAGTCGATACGCCGCCTGAAGATGACCCCGTTGTTGATAACAATGGCCCTGAACCAGCCCCACCCACTCCAGCGAGAAGTTCAGACACAGGAAACGCCCTACCAGGCTCGCCTGCACCGGAACCCGTCAAGGATGTCCCACGCACTCCCGCCCCGCGAATATCCCTGGCTCAGCTAGTTGGCTATGACGATTCGCAGCTCCTTCCAGCAGCTACCCAGATAAACATGTCGCCCGAGGATCGGATACTGTGGAAGAGTGGGACACCTCGGCCAGATCTTGAAAGGGCTTTAGTGTTGAAGCGTGCCGTGGAGGACTCGCCGTCACAATTCAACACACCAGCTGGCAAGAAGCTGAAGGATGGAAGCGCCCTAAGAACTCCGGTTGAAGACCCGGCATCGCAGCTATGGAAAAGATATTCGGGCAATGAATCAAAACTCCGTACCAACAACCCTACTGCTCGGTTATTCCAAGGAGCGAATAGGTCACCATCTACCTTCCGGAGGACACACTCATCACCTGGGGCTTTAGGTGGCCTCTCAAGGTTGAAGAGACGGAGAACTGTTGCGATGGAAGGCTTGAGAGAGGAGGAAGATGTAGTAGGAGAGTTGCCTCAGGGCAAAGCTCATACGGTGCCTCGGGCCGCTGGAAGAAAGGAACGGGTAAGCCTTTTATTGAATGAGGTCAAAAGAAACATGAATAGCCCTTTGCCCGGGTTCCCGCTCTCTTCATCCCCCTTACGTGGTGACAGTGAACCAGCTTTACCGTCTTCCCCAGTCCGACCGCGCCCTGCTCCTAACCGGCCCACCTCAGCTGGCAATAGTGTTGTAATAGAACAACCTGCGCCGGATTCGGATGGTGACGACTATGGAGACTTCGAGGTCGACATGGATGACCTGGCCGAAATTGATCAGATTGCTTCGACAGCTTTACAGACAGCCGAGGCGCCGCCGCCCGCCCCTAGCAAATCACATCCACAGCCGTCTACAACGATTCAGAATTCGTTTGATGACGATGATGACGATGATGATTATGGAGATGACGACATTTTTGGCGGGGGGGAAATTGAAAGTCTGATGGCGAGTTTCGACGCTCCTCAGACATCAAAGGACAAGGCCAATGGTACATCTTCCGCTTCTTAAGTGCGTTCCTTAAACCATTATGCGCCTTCTAGGTATTGACGGTGGAGTTGTAGAAGGTCGGCGCAGATTACAGCGCTTCGAAGTGGTAGAAGTCTCTAAGGGTGATTATCAAAAGGCTGGGCGATCTTGTGCACAAACTGTTTGTTACCGATCCGCTCTATATATACGATTGTCATTTTAACATCTGAGCCAGATCATTCACGTTCGTGATGAAATCTCACCTACTGCCATGAAAGTATTACTCCGCGATACCTGGCAACAGGCTGCCCTTCCAGCCGTGGGCCAGACAGTTCATGTCATCGGCAGCTTCGACAAAACTGGTGCTTGCATCGTCGATAATGCCCACAATTACATCATCATAGAGCCAGACTATCTCATGTCAGCTACAATCGTCGCTGATACTATTAGATGTATGAGGATGGCTGCGCTTCAAGAAAGGGTAAAGGCTACTGGCGATATTAGCAAGGCCATGGTTTACGGGAATATTCTTCACGCCTTATTTCAGGCCGGACTCGAAGCAAACGACTTCTCGTCTGAACACTTGAATCGACACATTGGAAGGATACTATTGATGAACTTGGTCAGCCTGTACCAACTTCGTAACGAAATTCCAGACCTTACAACGGCATCTGAATATGTCGCATCCAAGATCCCTACACTGCAAGAGTGGGCGAAACGATATGTAATGGCAGTACCAAATGTAAGTTGCCCGAATAAGCGAAAGTTTTTAACACGCTGACACAAGGATAGTCAAAGTCGACTGTTACCGATTATCGAGGGAAGTCACAGCCGTTGGTAGCAATCAATAAGCTTTTGGATATAGAAGAACATGTGTGGTCGCCTCTCTATGGATTGAAGGGAAATATAGACGCAACTGTCCAAGCCGTTGTGGTTGAGGGGGCAAGCAAGAAGACCCTCACGGTCCCCCTTGAATTGAAGACCGGAAGAAACAGTTCTGTCGTACCTCATAGAGCCCAGACTATATTGTATACTCTGTTGATGTCTGATCGTTATGGTGAGTTTCGGTCTAAACTGTTACGGACAATTTCTGACGCATGACTAGATATTAATGTTGAGAATGGTTTATTATACTACCTTGAGCAGAATGAGATGATTAGAGTTCCGGCTATCAGAAATGAACTTCGAGAACTCATCCTCAAGAGAAACGAAGTGGCTAGCTACACTATCAATCGAGAGACTCTGCCTGACATGTTACAAGACGAGCGAACATGTTCTCGATGTTTTGCAAAAAACTCTTGCTTCCTGTACCACAAGGTTGGTGATCTTGTATCTGCGGATCATTTCCACTGCTGACAGGCATAGTTGAACGAAGGGGGCACGCCAGAGTCGAGTGGTGCCGAGAATGCTTTCGCTGAACTCACACAACATTTAACCCCAAAACATGCCGGATTTTTCGCGCACTGGGACAATCTCTTAAGCTTGGAAGAAAAAGGCTCTATTCAGTTTCGGAGAGAAGTATGGACCATGAACAGCACCACTCGAGAGACTCTAGGCCGTTGTTTTGGCGATGTTGTCATGGTTCCCGGCTCCACCTCCGTCGACCCCAACACCTCAAAGATCAACCGGTACGGGTACAGTTTCACGAAACGCTCTAGTGATGACAAGACTTTTTATGACTCCCAACTCAGCAAAGGAGATCCGATTGTCATTTCAGATGAGAAGGGGCACTATGCTTTGGCCATTGGTTTTATCACGGATATTCAGAGATATGAAATATCTGTCCAAGTGGATCGACGTTTGCACAATGCTCGAAGTCGACAGAAAGGGTTCGAAGAGAACACCAAGCAGGTGTTTAACGGGATCTTCGAGCTCAAGTCGAGCCATCCAGGGTCGCAGAAAAATATTGACGATCAAGTGGTGTATCGTATCGATAAAGACGAGTATGGTAGTGGGATGGCTAGCGTGCGAAACAATCTCATCCAGCTCTTTTCCAAAGACACCAGCCCCAAGTATCGGCGATTGATCGTGGATCTTGAAGAGCCAGTTTTTACGGATCATGAAACTCCCCTTCCATCTCCAACCCAAATGTACCTGAACGAGGACCAACAGAAGGCTATTGAAAAAGTTATCACTGCCCGCGATTATGCTTTAATTCTCGGAATGCCGGGGACTGGCAAAACAACCACAATTGCACACATCATCCGCACATTGGTCAGCCAAGGGAAAAGGGTTTTACTGACGTCCTACACCCACACCGCCGTCGACAATATCCTGATGAAGATTGCTGAGGACAAGTTCGACATCCTCCGGCTGGGCTCCCGAGCAAAGATTCTTCCAGACATCACAAGATTCGCGCGCCTTGCGGAGGATCCACAACAAACATTCGAGCAATTGAGGGATTTGTTTGAGAAACCACAGATTGTCGCAACAACTTGTCTTGGTATCAACCATCCGATTTTCACCGAACGGGTTTTCGACTATTGTATCGTGGATGAGGCTTCGCAAATCACCCTTCCAACTTGTATTGGTCCAATAAGATACGCAAAGACGTTTGTTCTCGTTGGTGATCATCACCAGCTCCCTCCACTTGTCAAGAATACGGCCGCAAAGGAGGGTGGTCTAGATGCAAGCTTATTCAAGATGCTCTGCGATGCTCACCCCTCCGCTGTCGTCAACCTCGAGCACCAATACCGGATGTGTGAAGAGATCATGACGATCTCGAATGAACTCATCTACTCTGGTCGACTCAAATGCGGCACTCCTGAAGTCGCCAAACGCTCTCTTAAACTCCCCAACAAGGATGGGCTGGCAGCATTACACGAATACAACTCTACCTGCTCCTCGCCATGTTGGATCGAGGATCTACTAAAAGAAGACGTCAAAGCCTGTTTTGCCGATACCGATGCAGTCCCCGCACGAGAAGAGCGAAAAGGCGACCGCATCAACAATCCCGCCGAGGCCGACATGGTACACCAGGTCTGTCATCCTTCCCACTCCTCTACCTCTCGCTTTCCAAACTAACCCCTCCACAGCTTGTCGAAGCCTTCCTAGCATGCGGAATCCCCCCCGCATCAATCGGCGTCATCTCCGTCTACCGCTCGCAACTGAAACTCATCCAACACCGCCTCCGCAACCGTCCATCCGTCGAAATGTACACGGCGGACCGCTTCCAAGGCCGCGACAAGGAAATCGTAATCATCTCTCTGGTCCGCTCGAATGATCAAAACAACATTGGCGAGCTCTTGAGAGATTGGAGACGCATCAATGTCGCCTTTACTCGAGCGAGGTCGAAGTTGATTATCCTGGGTTCTAAAGGAACACTGAGTGCGAATGAGCTGTTGAGGGATTTCGTTAAGTTGGTTGAGAAGAGGGGCTGGGTGTATAAACTCCCCGAGAACGCGAGATTGATTCATCAGATTCCGGTGACGGCGACGGCGGCTACATTGACGCCGAGGAAGAGAGCAGGGGAAAGGAAGAGTCCCGGACCGAGGAGTCCGAAGAGGGTGGATTGGAGGAAGAGGGATGCTGCGCTGGGGAGGAGAGGCGTGTTGGGGGATATTGTTAATGATATGCAGTAGTTATCGGGGTTTGGCATTTTGGGAGATGTGAGCTTTGGATGGGGATCATGGTTTATAGGAGTTGGGTTCCTGTTGGATTTATGGTATTGACGCATTTAGGAATTGATTATTAGCATTTCAGATACAAGCTGAGGGTTATGGTTTGTTAGACAGTGAACACTGCTCCTGGCACCAGCAATGTTTCAATCTTGAACTGCTTTCACCCGCCACAAAACAAAAGCTCTCGATTCAAACTCACATTTCCAACCCCTCCATCCCTCTCTACCTCTCCCCCTCTCCCCCACCCCATAATCTCCCCGTCTGCATCCTGGTGACACCCTCTTCGGAGTTCACCTGTTTCACCTCCCATCCCCGACTCGTCGTCTCAACTCTCCCCACCCTTCCCTCCATCCATCCAAAAATCCCGCTTCCCGGTACCCGTGTGTGCTCAAACATTGGCATAAGATTTGCGACGCCATCTATCACAAGTCAGAAGTGACCGGCGGTTACAATAATGGAATGAGGGATAATCAAATCTGGTGAGTAGTGAAGATGTGAGAGAGTCGAGAACATGGTGTGATGTTGATATCGGGGATGTTGGGTGGGGTGGGGGGGGGGCTGGGGAGGTGGAGGTGGAGGTGAAGGTGGGAGGTACCTAAACAGGATGTCAGCGTGAATCGGTGTGGGGGGAGTGGATGTGGATGTGGATGTGGATGTGGATGTGTTTTGAAGTGTGCGTCGGGTATGCTAGTGTGTAGCTGTTAGCGACAATTGGTGTGTATTCTTGCTGAATCGATGGGCCATGACGGGAAGTTTTAAATAGGGGACCGATGAGTACGATGAATACAATACGAGAAGTATGATGTCGTGGAAAGTCGATGAGTAATGAGCGGAGCTTACAAAGATCGGGTTGTTTTGAAAGCAATGAGGCAATGGGTGGTTAATCAGCGTGACGTCACAACAACAATACTGTGCATACCATATCTCAGCAACATCATGCGAATGCTCATCGCCTGTGCATGTGTGATTTGGTCAGCAGCATTTTGTCAGTTTACCCGGATTGCGTTATCGCGAGGTTTGCAACACCTTCCAACTTGGATTAGATACCAACTACGTAGAATACAGAAATGTGATTAGAAACCACGGGCTGAGTTATGATAGTGTTGTGAATCATGTGCATCGTGAGTCAATCTGCTGCGCAGACATCGGGGAGACATTGGCTCACAAAATTCCGTAGCTCTAGAGGACAGGACCATGACACCGGTAAAAACCGCGTCAAGCTCTAGAAGCAGGAGATCCAGTCACAAGGAGCATAGCGTGTGTCGTCCAACCGGATCCATGGCAAGGCAAATCAACTAGCCAGATCATCATCCATCGAAATCGCAATATGGCGTTGCCTGCGCGAAATTCGAAAACTTCCGGAATGCCGTTCGGCGACTATCACTTCGCTTGCCAACAACCACCAAATGGTTGAACTGCACTGCCTCGCTTATACCCGTTGCTGTTGCAGATCACGGACCATCAAAGTGGCAGCACCTTAACGTTAATTCTACGCAGTTTCTCCCCAATTCCATTGGGTTTATCCAATGCAATATGCCATGTGCGTCAGCGGTCATTGATCATGCCGCTGAAAGTATAGCTACAGCTACAGCTCGAATCATCAAATGGAGCTCTTGCGTATATTGCGTTCTGAGAGACCCCGAAAGGCCGTGTGATCTCGAATGGAGCTACGGCTGTCAGATCAGGTCTGACCCATAACCTCCTGACGCCAGGACCCCTTCGGGTGCCGTCGGCATCAAATTCTTCATGCCTTGGAGTGAAGACTTTTCCTTGTACTGGGTCCCTCGCAAGGCCGGCTACGTTAGCGACAAGCGCATAGAGTAGTCGCAGGCGGGTCTCGAGCACTCTGAATCTGATCCAATTCATGTGCTTGGCGTTTAAATCATGGAGTGGTTGCCACACCACTCTATTCCCGATGATAGCCGACCACACCTTCCCACTGCGGGAACTTCCAGCCTCTCATTCTCACTCGCCCAAGCCAAAGTGGCCCACCCATTGCTCACGCCATCGCCGAAAATATGTCAGCCGCCGTTGTGGTTGCGAGATGCCTCACATGCCCTGCCACACCGGCGCCGTTGGTCAGGATTCGAGAACTGACCAGAATCAGATTTTTTCAGAAATGTGGTGATGTGCCTCATCCCGCCTATATGCGACTACGACCAGGGGGGTGTCATAGGGCGGGTAGAGATTTTTCTGACGAGTGTGACAAAACAAGACTCGACGGAAACAATTTTTTCTGGTATGAGGTGTGGTCGCAAGGACAGATCGTAATGGTGGGCTGGCGCAGGCACAGTTGGTATAAAGAAGGGATGGAAGAGCGCCCTGAACGAACTTTTCTTCCATCATTAGCACAGATTCAAAGCATCAGATCACCCCGATACACGACAAGCAATCGTCATCTCATCTCCGAGATCAGCCAAATACCAACATAACGAAAACCGTTTTGGGAATCACCGTCGATCACACTACATCAGCAATGAGCGCCGAAGTTGTGTCACATCGTTAGTGCCCCCATTGATTTCCACAACAAAGGTTATAGGGTCATTTGCTAACATATTTCTTTAGAAGCTGCCATTGAGCACCCCACTCACTCCCGGTCTTCTTCCAAGTCCCGCATCAACCCTCTCTTCGCACCTCTCGAAAGCAAAGGCGAACGGGAGTGGAGGGCTGAGCACGAGGCTCGCAAGTCTGCTGAGAAGGCTGCCCGCAAGAGCGGCACTTCTACTCCCCGGTCATCGAAGCCCAGCTCCCCGAGAATGTCTGTTGACCTTGGTCACATCAACCCTCTCTTCTCCCCACTTGAGAGTGAAGGCGAGAGGAAGGTCAAGGCCGAGATCGCTGCTCAAAAGGCTGCCCGCAAGAGTGGCCAGTCGACCCCGAAGAGCGGACACCAAACCCCGAAGTCGAAGCCCGGCTCACCGCGCATGTCTATTGAGCTTGGCCACGTCACCCCTATGTTCTCTCCTTTGGAGAGTGATGGCGAGAGGAAGGTGAAGGCAGAGATCGCTGCCCAGAAGGCTGCCCGTAAGAGTGGCACCTCTACTCCCAGGTCGTCCAAGCCCAGCTCCCCGAGAATGTCTGTTGACCTTGGTCACATCAACCCTCTCTTCTCCCCACTTGAGAGTGAAGGCGAGAGGAAGGTTAAGGCCGAGATCGCTGCTCAAAAGGCTGCCCGTAAGAGCGGTCAATCAACACCGAAGAGCGGACACCAGACTCCCGCCACCGTTGGATCTCCCCGTATATCCATGGACGTCGAGTCCCAAAAGTCGAAAGCCCCCATCCTCCCTCTCTTTTCTCCATTGGAGAGCGAAGGGGAGCGTAAGTGGAAGGTTCAACACGCTGCTGAGAAGGCTGCTCGTAAGAGTGGTCAGTCCACTCCCAAGAGCGGCGCTGTCTCCCCCATGGCCCCGGCTTCTCGCCGTGCCTCCGTCGATGCCGAGCGTGGCCTCAAGACCCCCAAGACCCCCAGGTCCAGGTCTCCAATCCGCCCCATGTTCTCTCCATTGGAGAGTCAGGGCGAGAGGAAGTGGAAGGAGGAGCAGGAGAAGAAAAGGAAGGAGGAGAAGCTCTCCAGCGGTGAAAACTCTCGCCGCGGAAGCTTGGTGGAGAAGGTCAGGAAGAGCTTGGACGGCATGAGGAGGAAGTCCAAGGATGCCTCTCACGAGGAGCACTAAAGGGGTGGTGTTAGCGCTGGCGGAAAAGAGTTGATGACTTAATGTTTCCTTTGTTTTGAGCGGGAGTTTGTAGCGTGGAGTTTGGGAGTAGTTGTTTCCTTGATACCTGAGCACACTATTGTTTCCTTTGTTACTTTTACTTTTTGAACTTTACAATCTGGCGGGACTGTCTGATAGTTGGAATCAATATAGACTTGCTTTTTGGATTTGGTATCTTAGGTAGCCTGATAAATTAGAAAGCTATGCTTGTGTCAAATCTGCTGACCATCCAAACTCAGTGATGTGGTGTGAACCAAAGGTGGCTGTGGTGGCTGGTTCCCGAGTGATCGCGCTTCGGACCTAGCGCGGCTCTCATTTCTCGAAATCATCCTCAGTTCACGTCTCCCACGCCAACCTCCCCAACCATCAATCGCCCACCCTCGTCCGTCCACGCTCGTTTCGCCGAATCGCGCCCGATAACCTTTTTCTCCCCGTATACGCGATCGCACAAATATCATGGCGGGGAAGCTGCCGTGCTTCCTGTTCAAGCAAACACGCGTCAACTTCGACTGGACGGACAACAGGTCACCAGTCTCCATCGATATCCACCTCCCCAAACACAACACCCATCCAGCAAAAAGCATCGATTTCGGCAGCGCTCAAACCCGGTCAATCACACTTGATTCCGAGGAAAAGTTCAAGTTTTCACAGCATGCAAATGCTGGTTCGATATACTACAGACCTTCGGGTCGGTTCCCGCGATGCATCCTGTGGAGAGTACTGGAAGATTGGAAAGCTCTGTCGATAACGTCAGTGGACTTCACACGCCCTGATACCCAACCGGAGGTTACGCGGACACTGCGGTTCTTGTTTCCCGAATCGATTCAGCCCGGATCTGTGGGATTCGCCGACGCTCTCGACCATGATGAGCTTGTGGTCTACGTTCTTACGACACGAGGAGTGCTCTATACCCTGATTTTGACGCCCGATATGCTCACAGGGACTTCTCGGACGGTTAGATTGTCAGAATTCTGCACAACCTATGCCCCATCAGCATTTACGCTCAATACCCCGCACTTTGTCCACCCTGTGAATGATCGGTCGTTGGTGGTAGCAATGAGGGATGGAAGCATGTTGAAATTGGAGCGGCAACATCCAAGAAGTGGGTATTAGGAGGTGTGGAATACTTTGGACGTATACTGACGCACAGTAGCTTCCTTGGGGCCATACACTGAGAAGATCTTCAGCGAAAGCAACTATTTTGGGTACTTGAGAGCCAAATTGCCTTGGGTAGGAGCCTCAACGGTACCATACCGCGATGGCACAGTGTATAGCACCACAGCTGTTTCTGCTCTTACCCATATGCCTAATTCATCCCCGGACGCCATGGAGGATGAGCGATCACCCGTGCAACCACTTCTTTTCACGGCCTGTGTAGACCACACTCTCAAAGTTTGGTCTCTGGATCAAGAGAACCTGCTCTTCTCAGTAGACTTGCTTAATGAGCCTCCTACGACCTCTTCGAAAGTGCGAGCATGGCTTGATCCATCACCATCACCATTATTAGCTGTCATTGACAGATCGTTCCATCCGAACCACAAGTTTTACCTTGTCTCCTTTTCATCTGCTTCGACTGGAAAGTTCAAGTTCTGGGGGGCCCGCTATAATCCCGATGGCACTTTCCAGGGTTTGCAGGACTTATTCCCCGAGAAGACATTTGAGGCCGCGCCACCAAGCGGTACGGCTCCGTGGATTATTTCCGAATTTCGGGTTACTCCCGCTTCAGGCCCAGAGGAGACTTTGTTTGATTTGTGGGTGCTCTGGAAGAGTGATACAAATTTCAGGATCCAGAACATTCAATTTGATGTTAACGACATCCCATCGCATTGGAAGCACTGGGCAACCGCTACGACAGATTCTTTATACGACCTTCCTAGACAGTCCGCGAACTCACAGACATCAGAAGATGTTACAGATTATTGGATGAAGTGGATCTTTTATCCAGGAAGATTCCCTGATCCAGTATTGGAGTCAGCACTGCTCATTTACGAAAATAATTTTGTCAGCACAGAACGATTATCATCATCAAAGGACCCGATTCAGGTTCGAGTTGGGAGTGTGGTTGCGTCAGCGGTTGATTTGGAAGCCTTGGATCGAGGTCTGCCGGATTACGAAAAGTACAGGAACGTGCTCGATATGCAATGGGAGAGATACGCTCGTCTCTGTACAGAGCTGGATAAAGCGCGGGGGGAAGCACTGTCTTTGGTTACGGATCCATTGACTGGCTTTGTGTGGACTGTCAATGTTGACGGAATCACTTCATTGCGGGAGTGTTCGGAGACGGAACTGATTCGATACAATATTCAGGGTTACAAGAAGAACTTGGATATCTTGTCACAGCGGACGCCGAAGAAACTTGGCGTGCAGCTCCAGGGGGATCAGTTGGCAGATGTTATGATTCTAGTCAACACTTCGAATATGCTCTTAACATCACTTGCGGATTCGGCCCGGGATAAATGCGTACTTCGGTTGTCGGAAGAGGTTGTCAAGGAAGAAATATACTCTGTCGAGGACCAAATGGCGGGAGTTTATGAATACTGTCTGAACGAAGAAGTTCCGGAGGAGACCTTTATTGCGATCGAGGAGGCCTTTGAACTCATCCAAGACCCGGATGTTGCATTCCAGTCGATTATCGATAGTCTGTTCCATGCAGGAACCAATTCCGGATCATCACGACTGACCTCTTTCGGAGCCAAGGCCCTCGTCACCGGTAGTCAGGAAATGATTCAATGCAATCACCAGCTCCTGTTCGGTCTCATTTTCCTCTTAATCCACGTCGAATTCAGCGAGGAAGCCCCTTACCACAGGTTGTCCGACCCTTTAAACTTGTATCACCGCCTTCTCAAATGCTTCCGCGAATATGAAATCATGAACTGGATGGCCAGAAACGCTGTGCCCCTGGCTTCACGAACAGAAGACGACGAGATTTCCCAGGCATTAACGAAGCTTCAAGTATCCGAGGAAGCCCATCTGCGGCATGATCGACTCGGTTCAGCTCTTCAACTTGTCTTGCCCTTGACATTAGGACCATCTTCCGGGCCTGGGCGTAGAAGCTCAATCAGCTTTTCACTATTCATCCGTCAATTCCTTGCGGGGTTGGATCTCGGAGATAGAGGCAATGGAATCACCAATGTTGTCGCTGCTTTGCTCCGAGTCAATGCTGCGGGAGCGGCAGCATCCTTCTCAAAATTCATCCCGTCATCGAGCTGGGGGACCTACATGAAGGCGAGGGTGAACCTGAAGAACAAAAACTTTCCCGCGGCAGCCACCTACTTCCACAAAGCCGCTTATGGAATGGGTAAGTCCAAACCACTCCTATTCGAACAACTACTAACACCCATAGCTGGGGGCAACCGCAACCAAATCGCCGACGTCGGCATCTTCTCCAACGCCTTCGAACTCGAAATCGCTACCAGAGGCCTCGCACAATACCATCTCCACGTCTCCAAACTCTTCGACTCCGCTGACTCCCGCACACATGTTCTCGAATTCACCAAAACCGCCCTCACCTCCACAGGGCTCGATGACACCCTCCGCCTCGAAATCCTGCTCCAACAATTCCGCTCCGCACTCAAACAATCTCTCTTCGACGACGCCTACCTCGCACTCGTCCGCATCCCCAACAAAGCCCTCCAAAACTCCGCCATCCGCGACCTCGCCACCGCAATGGTGGAGCAAAACGAGGGCGCACGACTCTGTGCCTACCCCTTCCTCGGGCTCCAGGACGAAGTCGATGCTGCCCTCGAATTCAAGTGCCAGCACATCATGGACCTTTCTATTGCCCCGCCATTCCACAAGGTCCTTTATGCATGGAGGATCGAGCGCGGCGATTACCGCGGCGCCGCGTCTATCTTGTATGAACGACTCCAGCGGCTCCAGACCGCGAATATTGGCTCGAAGGACCCGAATTCGAGAGTAGTCACGGATGCGTATCTCGCGCTGATTAATACGCTGTCGTGTGTCGATGAAGATCAGGCGTGGATTTTGTCGACGAAGAGAGCGGATGCGGGTGAGGGAACGGCCACGGGGAGTATCAAGAGAGTGAGATTGGAGTCGGGTATGTTCTGTTCATTTGTTATTGGAACTCGGAGGCTAATGATGAAATAGGGACCAAGCAGAGGAGAGAGGTGCTCACGCTCAAGGATTTGAAGCAGGGGTATCAGGCCGAGGTGGAGAGAGTCGGGTTGTTGCTGAATGGCGGATTCTTTGTGTAATCCCATTTGAGAGTGTTGAGGTGGTCTGGGGGGCTGATGAGTTGAGATATGGGAGGTTTGGGGCGAGCTATGCGCAATGCTTAGAGACGAACGAGAACGAACCGTGATGAAATCTGTTGTGTGTTTTTATGGGGGCTCCTTGATTGCTACGAGTTAGGCGTATTCACTTCTGTATTATAAAGTTTTACTTGGATGTTGATGGGGGAGCGGAAAGGTCTGGGTTTATTGTTCTCGTTGTTGTGTTGTGTTTGTAGAATTCAAAACTTGGAAAGTCCAATTCGTGAGCATTGAGCAATGTTAAGATTGCTGGAGCCGATCGAGTCTCCACCGACGTCCAATCCTCAGCCTCAACCAACCCTCAGAGAGAGATGCCATGACGCGCATGAACCAGCATCAGCCAAGCTCATTCTCAAATCATCGAAGTCACATCTGCAGCTATTATTATATATTCAGCAGAGATAAACAAGCAAAAACAAACGCACGACCCAAGATACGCCACAACATGGTTTGATCAACCGATGAGCTCCTTTCCCGATACGATATGCAATAGTTAACTTACCTCAGGAATGGTAGCTGAAATAAAATAAACTCTACGCTACGTGACTAGTAAGTACTCTACTCGTTAACCCGCAACACAATTGGTATAAAAGAAACCCCTAGTGAACCTAATGAACCCAGAAAACTCCACAGCTGTTGAAACCGCCACATCCATGCCAATCATGTTAAATAAGCCACCCCAGAAAAACGTACACAGAAGCCAGAATCCACGGTATCAAAACCAGCACCAGTAGCATGTAATCAACCACCTTGGTCGTGGTCGTGATCGTCATGTCTACCCAATAATCCTTGTCATAATTGCTGATACAGTGCTCCCCGGGTATCCCCCCCACCAGCTCCCAGACAGTTCTCAGAGCATAAGATAAAAAACAGCACTATATAACCAGCCGATCAACCAAACTGAACTGAACTGAAAAGGCTGAACCAACAGAACCAGCATGACTTGATGACATAGTTAAAAAGCAATATACACTACCTACCCACGTTATTGCCCCTATCCTATTCCATTCTCTCCCATCCTCATCCCAATCCCAATCCCCCATCCCGCATCCCCATATACTCGCTTCAACATATCCATCTCCGTAATCCATAGTAGTAATAAGCAATACTAGTAAGTAGACTAGTCCATACACATAACATGGGTAGTAGTAAACACATGAGCAGCAGCAGCAGTAAAAAAAACGCGTAAAACCCAAACCAACAAAACAAAACAGCAATACACGGAAACACTTTCCCCAGTCGCCCCACACGACCCACAAGAGACCCAGATATGACATGACACCCTCTTCAATGAAACCGTAAAACGTAAAAAGTACGAAACGGAAAAAAGGTGATACAATAATCCCGATACCGCAAACGAAAACGACATCACCTTTCTCCCCACCGCCCCGTCGTATCGCATCGTCAAAATCAAGAAATGACTCCCTTCATACTGTACACGAGTAGCATTCCCATAAAAAAACAAATGCACATGCTGGTACAAGTATTTCAAGATTCATTCCCTCAATGACAACGACAATGACGACGACACAACAGGGCAAGTAACGGAAACGAAATAGCTAACCCTCCACCCCCCTGATCCCATCATACCACATAATAACACTACACCATTTTCGGGACTTTTCAAAGTAAAAAAAAAAAAAAAAAAAAGAGTAAAAAAAGAGGAATAGAACATCAATCACGCTCTATGATGAAAAAATCTATAAAAAGCCGAGACGTGACTGACGGGTATCGCAATGGACAATGGTATGATTGATTGATTGATTCACCATCCATAATCATGCCGAGTCATCGAGAGGGAGGCTGTTGTCGGCGACCACAGACGATGACGCTTCGAAGTCAACTTCGTCAAAAGGAACATTGGCGTCAACACCGTACTCCTTGGCGTGATTCTTGGACCAGTGTCTACCGTGAAGAGAGGCTGTGGCCATGTTAGTACAGGACAAGCCGTGATGGGAAACAAGTCTAACCCTTCATGAATTTCTTGCTTGCGTATTTCTTGTAAAATGCCTGGTGCTTGACAGGACGGACAAGGTAGTCGATGAACAACTGCACGACCGGGATAATCTGCTCCTCAGTGTAGTCCGAGTAATACACCATGTTGTTGTGCTGCACCAGTTAGTCGTGTTCAATCACAACAAGACAAAAACATACCCATTCACCACGGTTAAGAATCAAGCGCGACATGTACATGGCGGCGGCAGCAACGCGACTCGGAGGATACTTGAGGAAGCGATGGTCGACCAGACTGATTTCCATGAGATACTTGGCAAAGGTACGCGTCTGGAAGTCGTATTCATCGGCCTTGGAAATTCTCCGCAAAAAGTTCATCGGATTAGGATAGGAGAGATTGTAATCCAAGGTAGCAAGAATGTAGCGCTCAGCGCGCAAGATTTCATCCTCGCTGTATCCGTTGTCTGCAACATGGCGGAAGTACTGCACATGAGGAGAGAAAACTTCTTCATACTTAGCGGCGATGAACATAGCCGTAAGGCCAACAAGCTGCAACTTCTCCAAGGGAACTGTCTTGGTCGAGAGGAAGCGGTCAACAATGTTGACGCAAAGGAACAAAGTCTCCGGCAAAAGGCGAAACCGAGTGTGAACCTCAACCAACCAGTCGACAAGAATACCACGCATGGACCACTGGAGATCTGCCTGATGGTCCATGTAGAGCGGATGAGGCATTGCCTGCGGCTCAAGTTCTCGCAGGTACTCAAAGATCTCCTCCACATATTCCGAAACCATCAGAGGGTCCCCAGCATCGTCTTCATCAAGGTTATCGTGCACAACGTCCCGAGGAAGAGTCTTTGCGGACCTTGGCCTCTTGTCGACGTGCCTATCGACCTGTTCCTCGACCTTTGGCTGATCGCGTTCCTTCAATCCCGGGGCTTTTGGTGGCGGGACATTCTCGACATCCTCCTCCTTTTCTGGCTCAGGTTCCCGACGCTTCAAGTTCTTCTTTTCATCCACCTGGACCGGCTCCTTGGCTTTCGGAGCAGGCTTGACCGCACGATTCCCCGTGTTGAGTGGCTTCAAGGCCTGTCGGTTGGCCGGCTTCGCGGCAGCCGCCGTTGTAGTCGTAGTCGTGGAGGCCTTCACCGCGGTAACCTTCGACACAGCCTTCTTGACCACCTTCTTTTCACCTCCGACAGGCTCGGCCTTTCCAACGTTACTGACATCGACCAAGACGTTGCGCTTGCCCCTTGCAACAGGGTTGACGGTCGCATTCGTTGGCTTCGCAGCTAGGGCGGACGGCTTTGTCAAGGAGGCAGCTTTCGCTCTTGTCAACCGGGTTGTTGCGGCTCGGTTCTCATCAGCATTCTCGTTCGTCGCACGTGTTCGTGTTGCTCGACGCTAAACAAACATTCCTGTCAGTATCAAGTCCCAGGAATGTTTTCTTGCAACCAGGAATGCGTTCGGTGGTGGTTGACATACGGCTTGCATGGTGTCAATTGAAAGGTGGTTACAGCTGGTTGTGCAGCAAAAAGTTCAGGGACAATCCGATTCCAGTCGCGACGACTGGTGGCGAAGTAATGCGGTAAGCTTGCTTCGCGTGGTAGTCACGAAAGGCTATAATGCATGAATGAATGAGTACCATGTACGTTTGAAAATGTCCAGTGATATCTCATGCAGCAGCGGCAGCACGACCACCACCACAACACGTACCTCGCGAGCGTCAAAGAACGTAGGTTGAACAAGATTGTTCCAGCAACCAATATGTGGACTGATTCGAGAGGACACGGTCGAGCCGGCGAGGATTATCGAATATACAGACGTGTATTCGCGTGTATACTGGCGGTGGAGGGGACAAACACGGATTGTCGATGGGGCTGGGACGCGCTGGATTGGTTGGAGCGGGACGCGACTGAAACTGGGCCCGCGGGGGTCAGAAAGGCACAATCACCTTGAACGGCGAAGGGGGACGTGTGGTCTGCTGAGTGGGGGTGTAGCGGGGGGAGGGGTGAAGAACGAGAAAAGGGAGGAGGAGGGCAGACAGTGTTTGTGTTGTGTGTGCTGTGAGTGAAGGAGAAGGAAAGAGGGCTGCAGGCTGGTTTTGCGGAGCAACCCACCGCCGAGTCTGGTTAGGCTGAGATGTTTACCTAACAAGGCCAACACCACCAGCCCGCTCCAGTGGAAACCACCACCTCACTCCTCTCGCAACACGCGTGAAGGGCAGCAGAAGGAGATGTTGAGAAGCAAGAGAGAAGCGAGGAGAGTACTTACAGTCAGGGGTGAGCCGATTGAGTGACGAGCGTGTGTTTGGTGAGGGGCAGAGAGTGATCCGGGGCGGGCAGTTGCAATAGCGAGGGAGGAAGCAGAGTTCAAGAAGGAAACAGTGCGCTGGGGGCTTTGCAAGATGGAGGCCGGACGGGGCAGGGCAGGCACGCAGGTTTTGAAGCAGAGGGGCGTGTGGTGAATCGGACTCTCTCTTTGTGTGTGTGTGTTTGTGGTGGAATGTCTTGCCTCCAGCCTGGTTGTCCGTGTTATTTACCCTCCCGTGACCAGCGCTCTCTCTGTTTGTTGCCATTGGCAACTCTCACTACGACCATCGCTTATCACTCGGCATGTCCTGAATTTCGCTGTTATGGCCACTCCCAGCCATAGCTCCAGACAATGGGATCCGCGTGGTCCCATCTCAACCATCTTGCATTCACTCCGTTGTGTCATTGCGTATAGCTTGTTGGCCCCTTCTTCCTTATATCTGGGAGCAACCCTCACAGTATCCACACCGCCTCTGTATCTCCGGCAACTTGATGGCAACCATTGTTGATTGTTATGAATTGCGGGGCACACGCGCCATTGTTTATATCCCAGTTTGTGGGGTTGGGTTCATCATGTTATCTATCATTTGAGCCTGATTTGCATGCATAACAGACTCGACCCCATTCCCCAAACAGCCTGGCGCCGTGTGATGCTGCTGCCTGCAGGCGGATGAGCTTCGAGTCGCTCAGGCTTCACTCCATCGACTGACTCCATCCAACATGGACGACAGGAAACAATTATGGCGGGGCTGAAACAATCGGGTGATTGAGTTGTGGGTTGGGCCAAGTTGGCGCTGGGGACAGGGTGAGAGCAGTGTCCTTTGAGATTCGGTAGCTGACGTTTCCCAGGAGCTCTAGAGACCAGCCAATGGTCTTTCCAGGACCATGGGCGTCACAGTTCTCCAGAAAACCGTTCTATCATGGGCACTTGCCAAATGCCTTCATCCTACCCTTCCAAACGTCTCAATTCGGGCCGTCATATTCATCAACAAGATCAACCCCAACGCACATCACCACATATCGAAATGACCGTAGTATGTAGTATATTATGTACAGTATTCCCGTCCAGCAGCATATACCATCCATCCCTCCATCTCCTCACCTCACCCACCATCTCCAACCTCCACTTTATCTCATCACCAGAAACAAAATAACACAAACAGGACCTCCAAGCACATAAAAACAACCCTAAAATCTTCACAAGAGTCAACAATAAACGGTAAACAGAAAAAAAAAAGAAAAAAAAAAAAAGAAAAATCCAAAGCTCTAATGCAGACAACAGACAGCAGACTGAAAAAATCGGACCCCCTATGCAAGAAAATGTAACAACAATAAAAAAGAAATCGAGGCAAAAAAAAGAAAAGAAAAGAAAAAAAACAATGGACAAGAAAGTTGCAGAAAAATAGAGACGAAAAAACGAAAAATGGAAAACTCCGTACCCGTCTAGCTCAGCATGATATACGACCCAGAAGACATGGTCCATCGTTAGAGTTCAAGGGAAGAACGAGAAGCGACCAGGAGGAAGGAAGAAGAATCAGGAGAAGAAAGCCGACATCCTCTCCCATCCCATCCCGTAGCAAATGCATCACATCCATCTATCCATCGATCAAATCAACCGGCCATCATCATCTCAGATCCAACTCTCATCCTCCAAGATGAACATTGGGCCGCAATCCGCAAAAAAAAAAAAGGATCATCAGTGCCGCCACAACCAACAAAAAAAAAAGCGTAATATCAACGAACGATAACGCCAGGACACACTCAAAGCCAACCAGAGAGATTTAAAAAGTGCTCCAGCTCCAATCACGGGGTACGCTTCCGACATAGCTTCCGACCTTTGCCATGACGCCCTGATCGACGGCGGGGCGTTGTTGCTTGGGTGTCAACATTCCGATTCCAGTGCCGGTGGTACCGCTAAGAGTCGAGTCGGTGCTGGCAGAGCTGATACTACCACTTCTCTTGGCAGCCCTTGACCGGCGGTAAGCCTTGTAGCAGCAATCGCAGACACGGCTCGGAATTCCCTGGGGATGGACGAGGGCGTTCTGGTTGAGCGGGAGAAAGTGCATTGCGTGCTGATGGCAGAAGATCTTGCCACATCTGCGACAGTGGTGCCGCCGCGTGTAAAAGGTAAAGCGCGTCACGCATTGCGGAGAGTCGCAAACCTGGGATTCATGATCCGGCTGGATAATTGTGAGACAAAGTCAGCAATGTTGCAATCCATGAGTTGGCCAGGTGGCATTGATGATGGTGGATATATAATGCCGCCGAACCCAGCCATCAGGATGGGCACAATCTACTGACCTTCCAGTGCGTCCTCTTAGGAGGCCCGGTAACCCGGCCACCCTCCTCCCCGTCCTCGATCTCGATTATGGTGGAGTCGTCAAACAAATCATCTTCCTCGGATTCATTTCCAAAGACAGATGGCGCTCTCGCGGAATTGAGTTCGCCATTGACCGACTTTGGCGAAGTGGAAGCGGTGGAAGACGGGGGCCGAGTCACCTGTGTCGGGCGCAAAGCTGCGGGGCGGTACATGGGCGACTTGGGAGCATGGAGCTGTCGGAAAGGAGCAGGTAGATGGGGGGACTGGTTGTTGTAGGATGGTGGAGAGAGGGAGGGCGGAGTGAGGGACGACCGCGGCATGGCGGAGTGGTGATGCGGTTGTGAGGCATACATTGTGGAGAGGTGGGAGGAGAGGAGCTCGAGTCGGGGTAGGACAGAGAGGCGAGGGCGGGTATGTGTTGGTGAAGGACAGGGAGACACAAGAACAGACGACAGCAGAATGTGCGTGCTGTTCAGGCTTCCATTCGGTCTCAGTGGGGTGACGAGCAGAAACGGTTTGGGGGGGAGGAGGAGGACGTTTGAGTAGCCGGTATAGGGATGTAGGCGGACTCTGGGGGGCGGGAGGCGACAATGTCTTGCAGGGGAGAAAGTCGGGGTTAGTGATGAAGTCGCAGGTGTCCGATGAGTATTTGATGAAGGGCAAGCGGAAGAGAGGCCTTTTTTGAGGATAGAAGAGGCGCTCACGGGGTTCTGGTAGGAGAGTGAGAGTGAGAGTGAGAGTGAGACCAGGAGGAGGAGGAGGAGGAGGAGGGGGGTGTTTGTGGTGGAAGGCGGGCGTGGGAACGGAAGAAGCTGTGGCGGCGAGCCCAGCAAGTCCAGACTTGGGGGGGTGGTAGCGTGAGCGGCCAGACGCACATTCCTTATCTCTCCCCAATCACACCGTTCCTTTCCTACCTTTCTCTGCTGTACTGGTAATCATCATTCACAGCATCCCCCCCAGGAAGCCACTACTGCACATCACCTCCCCTCCCAAAACCAACTTCCTCATCAACCGATGCGCGACTCCCAGCCCTTCGGACAAAAGTGCTCGCGATAGTCCGAGGGCCGTAGGTAGTTTACGATCCCCCCCCCATCTCCGTCGTCATCGGGAGCCGGAAAGCGCCCTCTGCACAACAACCTGTGTTATCGATACTGAGGGGAGGGGCGCACGACACATCTCCACCATCACCAGTGCCTTGCACTCGAGAAACGTCATGACCCGGCACATCTACTCGCTCGACTATAGAGGCCTGCATAACAATTAGTTTTAGTTTTCCCCCAGCATCGCGCCTCATCAAGTACCGATGTACCTTGTTCCCTGAAGGAAGAATTAGTTTCAGAAACACTCCCACCTGAATGCAGTCTCTATTGTGTCTCCATGATGTTTTCCGCGTTACAATAATCGCACCACACATATCATTCTATGTCGTATCGTGTCGTGTGCCCCAGCAACAGAACTCACGTCGAACGCTCGGCTCGTGCACCTCTGGTGGTGGTGTCTCACGGATCGCGGCTCATCCTCTGTCAGAAACAACGTGATGGTCATCATGACGGGTTCCGGCGGCGCAGGTGACGTGACTGACATGACGAGAAAGTCTTCACGACCGTCGACTCTCAAGAGACCGTCATGTCGTGGTAACGTTGCTGTAAGACATCGGTATCGGGCTTCTCCTCGCCCGGAACTAATCATCATCAGGCATCCGATCCGGCCAGCATCGGCGTGGGCATCGGCGCCATCATCGCCATCTCCATGAATCCGAGCCCGAACCTGAACCTGAACTCGAACGCGCAATCCTGGTCAAGCAGTTGTTCTATGGGGCTTCGAAAGTTCCATAATCCCCGTTTACCGGATACATCGCTCCAACGCTGGATTGCTGGAGATCTTCATAAACCAATAAATATTCCATTCCATTGCATTGTAGTTAGAGAGTATTGTAGAGTCCGATAAACATGCGCATAACTCAAAGTATAACCCATAACCATAACCGCAGTTAACCATAACCTTCCCGACAACCATGAACCATAAAAGCCTCTAAATTAGATAACCCCCGTGACCTGCTGCTAGTACCTAGGTAATCTACAACGCCGCTGCTCTCACCTGCGTTCCCACACAGAAAACCAAACGGAACAAAAACAAAAACAAAAACAAACACATGGAAAACAAACAAACAAACAACAATATCACAATAATAACAAGAAGCAAGATCCAGACATGCTATGAAGGAAATTCCAAAAAAAAAAGAAAAAAAAAAGAGCAAAACAAAAAGTGGTGAACTCCCAAACACCGTCATCTCAACCCGAGGCCATCACAATCCCCTAAAACTAAAAGTTCAAAGCCATGCTGAAGCTGTTTAATCCAATACATGGCCCTCTATTTCCCGTGGCTGATGCAAAACCCATCCCTCACCTCCCCCAAACCCCAACCCCCCACCACACGCCATCAACTCTCCTCCGGCCTCAAAATCCTCAAAGCCCTCTTCATCCCATCCAACCTCTCCCTCTCGGCGACCACCATCCTCTTCGTCATCTCCCTGACAGCCGTCCTCACCTGCCTTAAATGCATCTCATGAAACGCCGCCAACTCCTGCGCTGCCATACTCTGCGTATACCGCAACTCACACGCGAGCTCCGTCCTCTCTTTCTTCTTCTCCTCGACCTTGGCCAGCGCCTCATTGTGCAGTTTCGCTCTTGTGTCGTCGAGGATCCCGAGGGGCCAGCGGTCGGAGCGTCGGAGAGAGACCATGTGCCGGTCGATCTGTTTTTGTATTGAGTTTATGGAGGAGATGATGGTTTTGGGGTGGTCGAGGGCGTGCGTGACCCCGGTTAGGGAGGAGAGGATGTTGCGAAGGTCTTCAGAGAAGAGGGCGTAGGGGTGCGAGTCCGGCGTTGTGAGGGTGGTTGTGTAGGCGGTGAGGGCGGCGACTTGGGGGGTGTCAAGGAGGAAAGGGAAGCCGCGAAGGTGGCGAATTGTTTGGCGGTAGGATTCAGGGAGGTCTAGAGGCGGTGTGTCAGCAACTAGATAGTCTGAAGGGATGGAGGGGAGACGAACCAGCAAGAGTAGTACGGACGACACTGACGCGGCGAGTAACGCTTCGGCAGGCAAAGTTGATGCTTCGGACAGAGTCTTTGGCGAAGGAGACAAACATCTCGACTTCCTTGGTGTCCTCCACGGGGATATACTCTTCTCTAACATGCTCCATTCTCGTTTCAGCCTTCTTCTTTGACCGCTCAATCAACGACTCTTGATTCATTTCCGGCACCAAAAAGAACTCCCACAGAAGCTCATGCGTCGAAAACGTCGGATGTACCAAAAGCGTGCGCAGGAAATTGTCTACTCGGAGTTGGATATCTCTCAACACAGCTCTTGACGGCTTCGACGGTATTTGGTATGGGCTTCTCGATACTGGTAAAGCCGGGAGCCATGAGGCCGGGTTTTCAAATTGAAGCCATTGTGCCAGAAACTGGAAGTCGGCGAGAGAGCGACGGCAGGTTGTGATGGTGTAGGTTCCGCCATCTGGAGAGGGGGCGCCGCTTTTAAGGATGACCCGAATCGTAGCGTCTTCGACAAAGAAAGATCGCACGACGGCGGTAACACGACCATCGTCGTTGGTGGCATTGTAAAAGAGCATCATATCTGTAATATAATCAGCATCGTCTCACACCATTTATCCTCAAGGGCCACCAACCATCAATCCTGTTCCGCACATCATCATCCTTCGCCAGCTCAACCGCTGTCAACCCTCGTGGGTCTCGCGCCCAAGAGTCGACTCTCCTATCGCCAAACATAGTTCTCACAGTATCCACTCTGCCATACTTGCTCGCCACCATCAGCGGCGTAAACCCCTTCTCATTAACCGCATTCACGTCCGAATCAGCTCTCAACAACTGTCTCACCACCTGCGGATGCGCAGCAATATGCAGCAACGTATTCCCTTTCGAATCCACATGCTGATCTAAATGTAGTTTCGCTCTGTCTTTCTGTGTCTCTCGTGCCTGTTTTATCGCCATTGTCACCATCTCCCGATATCTGGGATGATCGTAAGATCGACATAACGCGAATAGCGGTGTTTGTCCATTTTTATCTTTTGCTCTCCATGGAAGCCATCGGCCGAGTTTTATAATCAGGTCAGGAGCGTGAAAAAGATAGTGAGCTACTGTCCTCCCACTTGTATCTGCTTTCCGGAGATAGGCTTTCAGATCGTTATCCGATAGTTTCGAAATCGTCTTCATCAGCACATCAATGCAAACCGGATCCTCCGTTTGCACCGCCGCCGAAAAAAGCGTAACCTCATCTTCGCGAGTATCGCCCAATACATAATCGATATCAAATAAGGGTGTATCCAATAAAAACTGCAACATCTTTGCCTTACGCTCCTGTATCGCCATCATCAATATCGACTCATCATAACGATTCCTCGTCTTTGCGAGTTTTTCCGCCGAGAAGGCTTCAATATTATGTGCGGCTGCTGTTCGCTTGGACGCCATGACATGCATCATGGACTGATCGCTGGTGCTGGTGAGGCTTGCAAAGCTGGCGACACTCATGCTCCGGGGGATTCGCAGTGATGATGGTTTATCACGGATATCAAAGCGTGCGACGCCGACACGCGGATTTGCCGTGACCTGGCGATGCATAGGGAGCAGTGGTGTGTCTATTTGCATGCTCATGACTGACTCGGTATCGTCAGCAGGTCTCCGTGAGCGGAGGTCCTCGATCTTGATGAAAGCTATCCCAGTTGAGGGTGCGGTTGCGGCATCAAATTCATCTTCTGCCGGAGGGCCGTCTTTGACAAGTGCGGAACCGTGATCGCCGGTTGCTTGGGTAGTTTCAGTGGGATCGGGTTTTGTTGATTTCCCGTTAACGAGTTCTTCTTCTGGTGGTTCGGCGCTGGGGATTGCCAGAGGCGGGGCATCGGATATGTGGACTGTTCCATTCACTGCATCTTTCGAGACTTTTGGTGATTTCGGTGACTTGGGTGATAGGACCGAGTGCACTCCATTAACAAGAGGATCCGAAGTCTCCGAAACCCCGTTCACCAAGTTCTGCGGTGGTACGCAAATCTTCAAGTCCTCTGGGGACGCTCCATCCACAGCAGTTTCTCCATCAACCGTACTGTCCGAACTCCCTCCCTCGGAATCCACACTCGATGTTGACGTCTCTTCCGACTCTCTCGAAGGCGTTGGCGTCTCCAGCAGCTGGCTGACAGCTTTGATATTTCCCTGCTTAACAGATCTCCACAGCTTATCGTTTGCGCGACTTGCCTGGACCAAAACCTGATCTTGAGCAATGTGAAACAGCACAGCTTCCAGCGTACTGAGCACATAACCAACCTCTCCCTGCTCCACGTCCTCTGCAAACATGAAATTACGCATATAAGCCAACGAGGCATGTAGATTCGGGACCTTTGATCTTATGACAACCAGCAACAGCAACGAAACCAGCATATCCGCATTCATCGTAACCGTTGAGGGCTGTGGTTTCTTTTCCGTGGCCGTTGTAGTCGCTGCGGTTGTTATAGTCCTCATACTGGCCGTCTCCGGAGGAAGATCCACTTCCCCTTTCCCGCGCTCTTCCGGTTTGGTAAGTGTTCTCGCGGTCTCCAATAAGTGCTCCACCATAGTTTGAGGGGATTTCGAATTTTTAATCTTTGTAAAATGCGCCATTCCGGCAGATATCCGACGGGCAAGACTCCGTTTATCCAGCTGGTCGATAGACGGTATTCCAACCTGCGTAATGTCCACATTCTCCATCTCCAAAATCTTATGTTCCAATTCATCATCCTCTATCGCTTTCGTCGCACAGAGCCGCGGAAATAACGTAGTATCATGAAGCTGCTCCGCAACATACCGCTCAATCAACCTATCGACCGCCGGTCCCGTCAAGTCTGTACTGGAAGCCAACAGATCCAACTGTGACTGATCCACGCGCTGAAAAAGATCCATAGCTGTTGTAATCGCTGTTTCCAAGTGTTTCCGAATCTCGCTTTCATCCGCTGCAAGCTTGTAGATATCCCCACTGATGGACGATCTTATCGACGCTCTTGAGGACAGTACCCCGGATCTTCCTGATCGGATTGACGGCGTTGACGGCGAAAGAGATTTATACTTTTCGAACGATATTTCAAACTCCAGGAACATTTGCTCCAAGCCCGGTTGCATCTGGCGTGCTATCATGGGGAACAACATCAACAGTTCATTAAAGGAGTTGACGTCCTTCTTCTTCGGGGGTGCGTGGCGAGATGCATGTTTTGCCAGAGCCTTAGAATCCGGTTTCGCCGAGCGGTCACGGAGGTACGGTGGGATGGTGGAAATGTTTTCGACGACCCCGATGAGGGGTTTCGAGATGTAGTAGATGAGCCACTGCTGGGGATCGCTGGAGTCTGGGTAGTACAAGGTATCGCCCAAGATCTGAGCCTGGTTCAGATGTCGGTAGCCTAGAAACAAGGTTTTTGAATGTCAGCATGTTATCGTGAGGAGGGGTGAGCTGATGGATGCGCGGCGGGGTCAAGCAGACCTTTGTTGGAGTACACCCATGAGTCCTTGACCACCACAGTGCGTCCATTGAAGGTTGTAAACTGACGGGGTTTGCCTCGAGTTTCTCGACCTCCTACGCCCTGGGCCCCGGCTGTGCTGTTGGGGACGCGAAGGACGTGGCTGCCGAGGAATTCATCGGATCCAGCAAGGTCGGCGTAGGATGCTCCGCTTTCGCGGTCGCGGGTGCTTGTCAGGATCTCCGTAGTAGGGACAAGAAGAATCTACAGACAGCATGTATCGTCAGTTGTCGGCCAGGTACGGAGGTGCGGCGGGCAGTGGGATGGAGCTTGAGATCGGCGGTGGAGCTCACATAGTCTTCGACGGGAACGCATTGCGCGGGGAGGGCAGAGCGGAAGAAGGCACGGAGATATGGATTGAGTAGAGGCATTCATGGAGGTATATCGCCGGTTGGGGGAGCCGTGGCGACGCTCGTTCGGACAGGACTCAGGTTGGCGGGGGTAGGAAGCTCTGGTGCTGATGGGTGGAGCGTCGCCGGTTCAGGAGGAAGGTTGAGCGGCTCAGCTTGAGATCCCTGCTTGCTTTTTTCACCACCGATGATGACGGTCGACATGAAAGGAATAGGAACGATGGGAATACCGACACGATGGGCACTTTGGGTACATGTGGATATACACCCAAAGGTATGGATGAAACATTGGAGAATGATCACCGTGAAGCACATTCCTCACAAAGCACAACTCTCTCATGTGGAGCAAAAGGCAGGATATGAATTCTACCACAAGCCCCTCATCTGTCCATCCCCGTTTCGAACTAAAACAAGTTCCTATATATCATAACAGTTGTCCCATAAAAGCAGAAAAAATTGGTGTTGAAATCCAAGTACGCCCCCAACCGATGATCCCCAAAAGCAAAACGTAAAAAAATGCACCCTTTTTATAAATGAGAAAGAAAAAAGAAAACACCTGCCCAGTTTGCATCAAAAAGATGTCGTTGAAGACAATTACTTTTTTAATGATCTATGGTGAAGATCGTACGCCTCCAAAGGTGACATTTAGTAACGGTAGCTGGAACATTCGTTAGAATTCATCGTGCAATCATCAGATATATAAACTTACTTCTCAGGCTTGTACGGGCCCTCAACATCCAAGCCAATGTACTCGGACTGCTTGGGGGTGAGACGCTCGAGCTTAGCACCGAGATGGTTAAGGTGAAGACGGGCGACCTCCTCATCAAGGATCTTGGGGAGGACGTAGACACCGACATCGAGCTTGCCACCAGTCTTGCCGAACTCGGGGTACTTGGTGGTGAACTCCTTGTCCTGGGCCTTATACAACATGATCTGGGCAAGGACCTGGTTGGTGAAAGAGCAGGACATAACGAAAGAGGAGTGGCCAGTGGCGCATCCCAAGTTGACGAGACGACCCTCAGCGAGGAGGATGAGGTGGCGGCCGTTGTCGAGGAGGAAGCGGTCGACCTGGGGCTTGATGGCGGTGACGCTCTTGGCGTTGGCCTTGAGCCAGGCAACGTCAATCTCGCAGTCGAAGTGACCAATGTCTAATGTTGATTAGTATCATCGTTGATGTTTACGGATTCATCTCAAAACTTACTGCAAACAATAGCGTCGTTGGGCATGACCTTGAAGTGCTCTCCAGTCAAGATATCAGTGCAGCCAGTGGTGGTGACGAAGATCTGACCCTTGGGGGCGGCCTCGGCCATGGGGACGACCTGGTAGCCAGAGACGGCGGCCTGGAGAGCGTTGATGGGATCGATCTCAGTGATGAGAACGCGGGCACCCATAGAGCGGAGAGCCATGGCGCAACCCTTTCCGACGTCACCGAAACCAGCAACGACGGCGGTCTTGCCAGCAATCATGACATCGGTAGCACGCTTGATACCGTCGATCAAGGACTCACGGCATCCGTAAAGATTGTCGAACTTGGACTTGGTGACAGAGTCGTTGACGTTGATGGAGGGGACAAGGAGCTTGCCCTCCTTGAGCATCTTGTAGAGGTGGTGGACACCAGTGGTGGTCTCCTCAGAGATACCGTAGCAGTCCTTGAGCATCTCGGGGTACTTCTTGTGGACAAGGGCAGTAAGATCACCACCGTCGTCGAGGATGAGATTGAGCTTCTTGCCGTCCTTGAAGGAAACGAGCTGCTGCTCCAAGCACCAATTGTACTCCTCCTCGGTCTCACCCTTCCAGGCGAAGACGGGGACACCAGCAGCGGCGATAGCAGCAGCAGCGTGGTCCTGGGTGGAGAAGATGTTGCAGGAAGTCCATGTGCACTCAGCACCGAGGGCAACGAGGGTCTCGATGAGGACAGCGGTTTGGATGGCTGCACTGGATATCAGCACCAATTCCGTCACAATATCAACCCTGCAAAAACATACTCATATGAAGGCATCCAGCAATGCCTAATTTCTCCGTTAGCTTTTATTTCATCTCAACACTTGGGATGAGAAACTTACGAGCACCGGCAAGAGGCTGGTCAGTAGCATACTTGGCACGGGTTTGCATCAAGCCCTATGAGGATCTTAGTTCAACTCCGCTTCCGTTCATTCCCGTAGCAACATACAGGCATTTCCTGCAAACTCGTTAGCAAAGCTGTTTCCAATTCTCAAGGCATCAGGGGGGCGGGGGAGCCTACATTCTCAGCGAGCTCGATCTCACGGCGACCAAACGCCGCAAGGGACTAAACATCATCACCGTCAGCACAATCCTCATCAATTGCCTCGAATTCGAGTTTTGACTCCGCGGGATGAAAGGGGAGGGAGGGGTGGTTACGTACGATGTCGGCGACCTTGAACTTCTGGGCGGGGGCAGACATGATTACGGTTTGGTATCAAAAGCTATCCCCACACGACGTCAGTAAGCTTTCTCTTTGGAACTCTCTTGTCTAGAGCTGATGGAGCTCGCGGGAGACTCACGTATGGACGGGAGGAGAGGGTTAAGGTTGGGGGGCGGGAGGATGGAGAAAGGTCGCAATAGCGGGGGGGCTGAAGTTCTTAACAAAGTTTGGAAGTGGGGTTTTCTGGGGCGCTAAAAATCAGTGACAGGGTCGCTCTGCGGGCTCACTTGCCGCAAACAGCGACCTACACGCACTGCCACATGTGGCCTGTGGGAGGAGATGTCCGAGGAGGTGAGACCAGAGAGCGAGATGGGGCTACTTGTTGCTATACTGTTGTTGTGTGTTTTACCAGAGGATGAAAAGCAGGCAAGTCATCGAGCAAAGATGAACCCTCATCCAACCAAAGTGTTTGGCTCATCTGTTGGACGTTGGGCCATCCCGTCAAAGGGTCTGCGCTGGCCATCCGAATCTTCACAGCATGCAGCAGTGCATCGACAGGAACGGCGGCATGGTGCGGGGCACCGTATCCGTATTTGTCACAGGAAGGACAAACTACTGCTAGAGTGCTTCCGCACGTAGGCGGATACACCTGGCTGGACTTCATGGGGGGAGAGCTAAAAGCACCGTCGGGAACCAGAGAATCATGTCAGTTCAGTGGTGCATGTATGATGAGTAGTACAAAAGTTAAAAACAACATTAACCAAGCAACGCTTCATCCCAACTTTAACCCACCATAGAAGTCTAGTAAAACACCTCTAGATTCTAAATCCCTCTTCTAGTTTGTCTAAACCTCTTCATCCATCCATCCCCCCATCCTCCACCACTTCCCTCATTCCATCTCCCACCACCCCTCAATCCGTCCACTCTTCAATCCTCCACTCCCCCGCGCCCTCTCCCACCACTAAACTCAACCTCTCCACTCTCCACTCCTTATACAACCCCCTCACGGCCATCATCGCCTGCGCATGTCCCTATCCCATCATCAGCACCCACCCCCTCACCCGTAAGCGAGTAAACTCACCTTCCCCGCCCCGCCCCTCTTCGCATCCTCCCTATCTCTCCACACACACGTCGCCAGATTCCGTCCCTCCGCATCCGGCGTGCCAAACCAATACTTGAGTAACCCGCCGGACTTGACGGCCTCCTTGTGGGCTTCTTCGTCCATGAGCCCGAGTTGGAGGCGGTCGGTAGAGACGGCGATGCGTGAGCGGAAGACGATGATATAGTAGCTTGTTTCTGGGAATGTTGTTGTTGTTGTTGTTGTTGTTGTTGTTGTTGTTGTTGGAGAAGGAGGAGGAGGAAGGAGAGAGCGCAGGGTAGAAATGATGGATGACCAGTTGAAGGCGAGGTGGTAGGGGGCTGTGGCGTAGGAGGGGGTGATGGGGGTGAGGTGGGTGAGGGCCCGGGCAAGAAGGGAGTAGGGGGTGGTGAGGGTGGTGAGGTCGAGGAGGTGGGGTGGGGTGGTGTAGGGGGATGCGATTATAAGGTTGGGGTTTGTGGTGGTTTCGAGGGGGAGGGGTTTTGAGGGAGTGGGAGGGTCGAGAATTGGGACAGTCATTTTTTGGCGCTGGAGATGGACAAAGTACTCTGGGTTTGTGAGAAGTGGTCTAGGTGAGAGAGAGAAGTAGTTATGAGAGCTAGAGGAGAGAGCTAGCAAGTTGAGAATGATTGAACGAAGAGAGAAGGGAAGATGGGGGAATATATTTTATCCCCAGGGATTTATAACCCCGGTACGAGTCCATACCTCCTATGTTGTGTGGTCAAAGGCATGATGACACCGTCTGTTTACTCAATTGCGTGCTTAGGAGGTCCGGGGCAATGGTGAGAGGCTAATGAGGGAATCTCGTCATAGTTCTCATTTCGGGGAGTACATTCCGAGTCGCATAGCATCCCGAGTGGAATGTTTCATCCTGACCGCGTTTCGAACAAAAACATGGTACCGGTACCTGTGCAACACCTTGGATTATTATTCTCCAGTCAATCATAACCTGCAAATCGTGTTCCACCGTGTTGAAAGTAACAGCAAACGGAAACATGCGTCGTTAATTATCAATCCATCATTGTCTGTACCTATAGAAGTGTAGCTCGCATCGCAAGATCAATAACAATGTAATATACAGTAGAGAAAAAAGGAATTTTGATATACTACATGATGAGAGAGTAAACGCCATCTATACGCCGAGCCGATGCTCACCAAATCCGCCTCACCGGGTTCTGAATTTCATAAAAAAAAAACATTACGGCTTTTGTTCCTTTTCTGCCCACAGCAACCGGTTCTTTGCCTCCTCTGTCGCGGGGGTCTGCGTTGACACCTTCGGTGTAACATCAACCTTCGGAGCCGCGGGCTTCAACATTGTAGGGAGTTTCGGGGCCCGTTTCCTGGGTCAAATTTCAGCTGAGAGTTCGCCGGGATATCCACTCAAGACCGGAATCAGAACTTACGCCTTCTCCTTCTCCGTCCGCCAATGATCCAACTCCTCCCTCCAATCATCCCTCACAGCAGCATCACACCGCTGCCGCACCTCGCTCCACGTCCGACTCCTCACAATCTCTTCCACGGCCCTCTCATTCCTCACTACAGCCGCCAACACCTCCGACCTCGATTCCCTCGGGAAGAACCGCCCGGAATACGGGTCCAGCCTCTCATCGACAACCTTCTCCCTCTCGGTCTGTGACTCGGCCATACGAATCAGCGAGTCAGGATCATTGGGATCATCGCTCGTGGCGACAGATGCACAGTAATTGAGCACATCAGAGCGAGACTGCCATGACGGGAATAAGACATCCGAGACAAAGGATTTGCAGCTTTCGGAGGGGAGGGGGACGGAGCGGCCAGGGAGTGTGCGGGATGGCTTCGAAAGGGATGTTGGGTCGAATTTGCGGGATGCGGGGGTATTGAGAGCGTTCAAGTTCTGTGTTATCGTATCATCGATTTGGGACCGTGAAACTCGCAGGAAGTCTGTGAAGGGAGCGTTAGAAATGTTGGTGGGGTGGTGATGGTGGGGCAGGTTGGTGCCACTCCCGAAGATACCGGGAGATGATAATGGGAGGTTACCTTTGAGAGTGGAGGTGGAGAAGCAGAGCTGTGGGGTCAAGGAAGGATGGTCGACTTTTGAGGCGGGTTGGGAGGCCATTGTGAATATGCTGGACGGGGTGGATGTTAGTGGAGGATGAATGGAGTGAGGTTGGTTTTTGGCGGTGATGGGGTGATGCAGCATGTCGCAACCCCGAGTGACGCCGCCTAGACTTGCGTCGCGTTCTCGTATCGAGGCGAAGCTCTCAAGAGACCTCCACCGTTTCCTTTACCAGATCCCGCCCATATCTTGCGGGGCTCATCTACGACTCTTCACTTAACCATCACTACAATGCCCGAGATCGGAGAAGTCGCCAGAGTCGTCCAACTTATCAACAAACATGCCGCCGGGCGAATCATCAGCGACATCATAACCCACGACGACACCATCGTTTTCAAAGACACCACCGCAGCCGCCTTCAAATCCGCTCTCGAAGGCCGCACAATCCGTGAAGCCAAGCAATGGGGCAAATATTTCTGGATCACCATGGACCAATCCCCGCATCCATTAATGCACTTTGGTACCTCACTTTCTCCCCTCTTCTCCGTCACACCCTCAAACTAACACCTCATAGGTATGACAGGCTGGATCCACGTCAAATCCAACCCAGCAGGCCACTACAGCGCTGAAACAAACGCTCCCACAGAGTGGCCACCAAAATTCACGAAATTCATCCTCAACCTCGACAACTCTGATTCTCTGGCCTTTGTCGACGCGCGCCGTCTCGCACGCATCCGCCTCATATCCTCCCCGACCGGTAACCTCCGTCCTCTTCCCCCGCTCTCCGAGAACGGCCCGGATCCGTATCTCGAACCACCGACATTGGAGCAAGTTACCACAATGGTGAAGAAACGGAAGGTCCCGGTTAAAGCACTGCTGCTGGACCAGTCCGTGATGGCGGGGATCGGGAATTGGGTCGCCGACGAGATCCTGTTCCAGGCGAGGCTGTATCCAGAGGTGTACACGAATGTGATGAATGAAGACCAGATCAAGAGGTTGCAGGAGAAGGTGGTGGAGGTGGTGAAGATTGCGGTGGAGACGGATGCGGAGACGGAGAAGTTTCCGGAGAATTGGTTGATGAAGCATCGCTGGGGGAAGGGGAAGAAGGATAAAAATTGGTTGCCGACGGGGGAGAAGGTGGAGTTTTTGAAGGTGGGGGGGAGGACGACGGCGTATGTGCCGAGTTTGCAGAAGAAGGATGAGGGGGCGAAAGTGGAGGATGGTGAAGAGGCGGAGGAGGAGGAAAAGCCAAAGAGGAGAGCGAGGGGAAAGGCTACCAAGGTGGAGAAGATCCCGAAGGAGGAGCAGGAGGAGGAGGTTTCTAAGGGGGATTTCGAGCATGAAGTGAAGCCTAAGCGACGGGGACGGCCAAAGAAGGTGAAAGAGGAGAGCGAGGAGCCCGAGGAAGAGTTGAAGGAAGATGAAGATGACGAACCTGCGCCGAAAAAGCGCAAGGCAACGTCAGCTCTCAAGAAAACTGCGAGTAGGGTTGGAAAGAAAGCGAAAGCAATCGAAGCAAAAGTCGCAAAGAAGGAGGGCACACCAAAATCTGAGGATGACCTGGGTCGACGGAGGTCTACTCGCCGTAAGTGAGATTTTGGAGACACATAATTCACGATTATACGAGTATTTATTCTCTGGATGTATGCTACCATCGCTTGTAGAGAATAGAATTGATACCCTTTGTCTGTTGAGAATCTGTTTTCATCAGAACAACAATCAGGCCTATCATTATCACTGAGTGCTGTAAATCTACACAACAAGGTATCTATCCGTTCCATATTCAAGAATAACCAATTCCGCGTCTATCCCAACCAGCCTACACCTGAGCAAACGAGAAAATATTCCCCATCTCAACCCACCCTCTTCCACACTTATCCAAATACTTTCCCACACAATTCTCCACGACCCCAAACCTTACCGCATTCTGCGCCGTCAACGCATTAATCACATCTGGTTCGCCAGTGTCAGCCATCAAAAAACCTCAACACTGTTTCATCAAACTCACCTTTATCCTTCGCCGCGGCCTTACTCCTCGCCTTCTCGACATCAAACAACGACTTGAAATACAACAACTGATTATAGAGCATCTTATCCGTGTACTCATAATGCATCACACCTCTGCAGCTCTTCGCCAGCCCATTTTTCCCCAGACACCGTTTCCCGTATACACTCATCTGTCGGGTCCTCACTCCACACGCCGAATCATCACACACCAGCCACGCCTGGTAATACCTCGCCACGGCCGCGCGAAGCTGCGTTTCGACCTGCGAGACCACCGACACTGTTGGCAGAGTCTTCCCACACGCCGGGGACGTACAAACGATCCCTTGTGGCGAGCATCGACTCGTTGATTTCCCAATCCCCTCGAACTCGGCGGCTTCTTTACAGAACCTGCATTTGAGCACCAACTTGTCTACATCCTTGAACCTTTCTGAATCCGTCATAGTGGACTCAAAAGGCTGGAGTTCCCGATCGTGGGGATCATGGGAGCCTGCGATTTGGTATTTTCGGGTATCGAGCCCGAGACATTCTGCAAGGCGGAGGGAATCGGTGCCGTCGATGGGCGCGCAGAGACGTTCAATGGGTGGGAAGATTTGTTTGACCAGGTACCATTCAGGGTCTGGGCGGAGGTTGAGCTCTTTTTTGAGGACGTCTTGGATCGAATAGGCACGTTCGGCGGCGTGATGGTCGGATTGGGGGGTTTCTTCATCTTTGCCACAGGTGATGATGTAGGAGATGAAGGCACCGGCTTTGATGAGCTTCCCGCGAGCTTTTTCACGGAGGGCGACTTGTACTTGCGGCATTGTGCGGCCATTGGGATAATCTTCGGGATTTTTGCCGAGTCGCTGGGGGATGGGGTTAGCTGGTGTGGTGGATTAGATAGACGGGGAGACATACCGTATAAATGGTGTATTTCATTACTGGCGGCTTGCCTTCTCGAACATCTGTTGCCAGATTTCGGAGGTACTCGTGTATCCTTTCCACCACCACGTCTTTCTCGTCTCCAGTGAAAACCTCGTCGAGAATTCTTTTCGACACCTCTTTCGACAACTGGCAGTACTCTCTTCTCCGCATATCCAAACCCTTCACCTCCATCTTGGTCTCCAACTTCCCATCAACCAGCACACAATTCATGGCAGCATATTTCTTTTTTGCATGCAATAATAACCGTTGGAACACATTATCAATGTCGATCTCCAGCTTCCGATACGTGTTATTGACCTCCCTCTTGAACATATTCCCGGTTTTGATCGCATCAGCATAGTTATCAGCCAGGGTATTAATCATCACGGAATCCGTGTCACCATAAATAACCTGCAGCGACATTGACTCCGCAAGGTCCTTCGTGGCCTGCAAGATCTCACGGCCTTTGAAGGTGGTGAGCATAGCAAGCGGGCGAGCATAGAAGCGAGAGCGTGTGTATCCAAGACATCCGTACATGGAGTTGGCAGTGAGTTTGAGAGCCTGTTGTTTGATGTCCCACTGGGTTTTTTGGACCGCGGTTGCCGTTTTATCTTTCATCTGGCCTTTGACGGCTTTGCGGCGGTCAACCAGCGTGGCGATGAGCTTGGGGAGGATGCCCATTTTGTCGGGTTCCCCGGGAATCTTCTCAGGAACATCGGGAACTTTATCCTCATCCTGTGAAGTTGGTCAGAGGGGATAAATGCTGTGTGAGTGCCGGGATTACATACCGAATCAGACCTGTCCACAGTTGTGAAGCAGATGTTGTACTCCTGGATGATACTGGGATAAAGGGAGTTGAAGTCCATGACCAGGATAAACTTATCATAGAGTCCCTTTTCGGGCTCGAAAACGAGACCTCCCTTGTATTTATCTTTCTTCTTGCCTGTGGTTCCTTCTTCATCGCCGTTCTCGTCCTCCTCCTTGGCCGCTTTCTGCTTGGAGTATACTTTGTCTGGACATATGTACTTGTTCTTGTGAAATTCGTGAAGAAGAATGTACTCGTTCCGTTCGGCTCGAGTTCCAGCAAGTGTTCGAGCCCACGAGTTTCCAGCCAAGTTGGTGAGTTGTTTTGACAGAGGCAGAATTTGGACCTTCAATCCGATAGCCGTAATGAAGTGACTATCATTCTCGCAATGATCGAGATAGTACATCAGGTCTTTGGGAGAGTTCAAGCTCTTCATGGCGTCTTCGTCGTCCAGCTCCCGGCGTTTGGCCCCAAGAATAAGGTCGCACATTTCTGTTAAACTCCAAGATTGACATTTCGTCATGAGAGACCGTCCAAGATCGTTCGCCAGATCACAAATCAGTCGACCGGAAACAATCTGCCTTTCAGCAAAGAATGTACCACCAAACCCTTTACTGCCGTGAGGCCACTGCGTCCGCTTCATCCGTCCCAATCTGCTCCATTGGGGTGTCTTCTTCTCCTTCAGTCGATGCAACAAGACTGGCCAGTCGACGTTTTCAAAATTATGCCCCATCAACACATCCGGATCCACGTATTGGAGTTTAGCCATGAAAGCACTCAGAAGCATAACCTCCGATTTCTCCAAACGTATATTCCCAGGCCGGCGCTCAGCCATCTTTTCAAAACCAGGCGGATACACTCCGTTGAGTGGTCTAACCACGGTGAATAGCTGATGCGGCATTTTCTCGATTTGCTGTGTTGCATCGCTCAAAGAGACGTTCTCGTAGATGCGGCAAGACACGGCAATGACCTCTTGCTTGTTCTCTTTGGCGTTGTGGAAGGTCCGAAGGGCAATACTCATAATAGTCAAGGGAGGTGGTTCGGAAGAATCGGCGAGACCAATCGTGGTGATGCATTTGGGCCTAGGGACTTGCATTTCGAGTTTGCACCAGGAGGCCTAAAACTGGATTTAGATTGATGTGAAGGTATGGAGTAAGTAATCTTACGTTTTGGCACGCTTTGAAATCCACATTCTCCAGCTTAAGCCAACAGGGTCCCATGATGTTCCTGCACAAGACAAACTGTTCAAATAAGGCTGTCTGGGCGCCAAAAACATGCGAGTATGTTTCTCCCTCGAGGAAACGCTCAGCTATGGCGGGTTTCGTATACGGGTAAAGGATCTTGAGATAGTCACCTTCCTTGGGGATGTTTGGAAGCTCGAAGGCATATTTTCGGAAGGACGACTTGGCCTTGAATTCCGGGATATGGCAAAGATCCATGACCTTTTGTGCTTCCTCATGCACATCCGACATCTCAATCTCCTCTTCTGTCTCGTTTCCCTTCACGACTCGACGCTCTCTGGGCAAGAAGTACAGGTTCCGCAGAATTCCATCAACTTTCAAGAAAGCACTCACGTACTTCCCAGTACGTTTGTCCTGAACCTTTCCAAAAAGGATCAAAGCACCATTGACCTCGGTGTAATCAATCCAGAACATCTTGACAGTGCCATCTTCTTCCAGTGCATCTTGTGGCTGAAGCTTTCCTATAGCTGGCATATTGGACGCCTTTACAACATTCAAATCACTGTTCACAGATTTCCAGGATTCCGGATCGATATCCGCCGATTTGACCGGGGAACTGTTAACCGGCGTTCCAGGGAGTGGCCTCACCGGCCTTGACGAGCTGATGTTGACCTTTGTCTCACGGACATTCTTGTTCCCTTTCACTTCGGCCACAGCAAAGACATCGTCGTCGTCGTCATCATCTGGCACAGGCTGCTTTCGTTTGACGGCGCTGAGCGTTGGCGAGGAGGGAGGTATCGGCGCATCGCTCATGTCGATATCCTTCATCTCAATATCTTCGTCCGCGGGCGCCATTGGTAGAAATGCCGGCTCGTCGTCATCGTCGTTCTTCATCACAGGCGGAGGTGAACTGGGCATGAAGTTGGTGCGCTTTGTCGCTTTCTTCGGCGGGGAGAGTTTTCGTGTTTTCCGTGATGGCTCTTCTTTTCGCTTCTTCAAGGAACGGGACTCGGATACTGGTACGCTGGCATCGAATTCGCCGAGTAAGTCGTCCAGGAAGTCTTTATCCTGTGCTGTAGCTACCACCGTCTGGAGGTATCAGCACACGACCACACAGCCATAGTTTCTTGAATGATTACCTTGGGTTTGGCTGTCGCAGCCGTATTCTTGTTGAAGTATCGATGCAAATCTCCTTCCTGCTTGTTCTTCCTCTCCTTCTCTTCCTCCCGCTTCCGCTTCTTCTCCTTTGTGGTCAATTTCCGCCCATCTTCAGCTTCCTCGTCTGAGTCGTATCTCCGTTTCTCATCTCCCCAGTCTTCCATTCCATTGTCGACATAGCCCTCGCCCCCGTCATCCACAACAAAGTCGTCCTCGTCCAGCCGCTTCCGAACAACTTTTTTGTACTCGTCCTCATCAACCTCCTCATATAGATCCTCTTCCTGCTCAAGCTCATAGACATCTATCCGCTTCTTTCCCGACTCGCGGAGAGCGCGTAACTCGGCGAACTTGTCGTGGGGCCTGACCCTGGTGTTGGTTCGGCGGGATCGCTCCATCGTCAGGGTAGGTGCGGTCCAATTGCTCGATAGTACCGAAGTTTCGTCAAAGGGTTCACAATCGAAAATAACGATGGCGAAGGTTCCGGAGTAAAGGTAGTGGAGGATGCGGTGGGGCGGTGGTGAGGGACACGGAGGTGTGGTGTCGCGCCGAAATCACCACTTAACGCGTCGCCATTCGCGTTGATATGGCCAAGCCATCACGTGAATGGACATGGCTGTTGGAGGTGCTTCTCCATCGGAGATCACCCGTTCTCTTGAGAGGCCAATTCCGAATGGTTCAAGTTTTACCACACTCACCGAGTGGAATTGCCTGTCTGCAGCATCACCAACGTTCTCTGGGCTTCTTCCGTTCCCTACACTCGCTACGACTTTCAGGATCCGTCATATCACATCCACTTCTCTCGCCCTTCACAACGACACTGTTGAAAACGCGCCCACATGAGTGCATCTCATGCTAATCATCCTACATATATCGAATCTGATTGATCCATGAAATTACCTCAAGATACAGGGTGGGGAGAAATATGCTACTCAAGCCGTTGGATACCCAGTTCCGAGAGACAATGAGGTGCATTCATCTCCAACCTTCACGGAAGGGTTTCCACTCCCTATCAACGGCTTTCTGAACGATCAAGCGGATACCTCCGACCCCTTCAATTCCGTAGATTAACGGCGCCACAGAAAATTCGCGATGCATTACAGTAGTTCAAGGCAGCCGAAGCAGCCATGCCGCTGCGGAGCGAGCTGCCCGTAACCCCGCCGAGCTAGCTCCGCGACATTGGATATGACGACACTCAACCTGCTTCAACAACCATTCTCAACCACACCGAATCTCACATCTCGGAGTCAATTGAGGGACAGACAACCGTTTTATCCAGCTGTAGTACAGATCTCACGTCTACTGACGCTGCTGTTGAAGATCAGCCCTGGTTCCTGTGTCCGTAAGCTGTCACTGATTATCAGGTTCCAATTCGTCACTGGAAAGCTTCGGCCCCGGCTTCGGGCGAAAATTGCCTAAGCTTGCATCAAAACGGTGACAGAAGCGGTGTCAAAGCTCGGCGCCTGAGCATTGTACTGACATCTTCTCCAATTTATCGAATCCGAGTCCTCCGAACCCGCTCCCAAGTTCACACATGCCAACCTGGGAAAAATGATCAGCGCTCTCTGCAGGGAAACGCATGGGATTCTCCAGCCTCTCCCGCCCTGGCGAGTGGTGAGTGGGTGGTGCTTTGGTGGGGGGACCTACCGGACATAGCACACAGCAGGCAGAGGCGGGGTCGGAGCGTTGTTGATCGAAAGAGAACGATTCCAAGGGCATAAGAGCTCCGACCCCACTAAGCTCAGGCTCGGCTTAAGTACCTCGTCTCGGTCGTCTGCTTCCTGTCTCCTCTTGGTACCTAGCCTCTCATCGTCCAGTCGTCCGTCCCTCGTCTCTTCACAGGACAACACCGACCACTCGAATCAATCCCGCTACGAATACCCCATCCACCACCATGTCTGACCTTCCAAAGACCATGAGGGCCCTCCGGTAAACATCTTATAGCACCTATATACTGCTTTTACCCCGCAGTAGATGTGTTTTCAACCTTCATCTGCTCGCCCTTGAGCAATTGGGTCGTGGCCAATGGTGTTGCTGGAGCTGACACGCTGTGGATAGCTATGACAAGCCACAATCGTACGAAGTTGTGGAAGTCCCGCTTCCTGAAATTCGTGACAATGACGTCTTGGTATGTTTGATACATCGCTCGTGAGCTTAACCGAGCACTGACCATCAAATAGATCAAGGTTAAAGCTTGCGGAGTTTGCGGAACTGTTCGTAGCGACCCCTCCGAGCTACCTGTAGCTTGCTAGTGAGCTCACAAGTGTAACAACAGGATCTCCACATTCACGATGGCGAGTTTATTGCTAAGGTTCGTTGCTGATAGCTTTGGGATTCCCGCTGCTCTCCATCGAAGATGACGGGGCGATGCCATGGCGTTGATAGAGATCAAAGCTAACTTGACCTGATAGTTCCCGCTCATTCCTGGTATTGTTTATCGTTTGACACTCCCATCAACAAGATCTAACTCGTCTTAGGGCATGAAACCGTCGGTGTCGTCGCTGCGGTTGGCAAAGATGTGAAGGGATTCACAGTTGGCGAACGTGTTTGCGCCGACAACTCCGAGCTCTGCGGCGAATGCTTCTACTGCCGCCGGGGCCAAACTCTTCTCTGCGAGCACTTCGAAGCTCATGGTGTCACCAGTAAGGCTCTCAATCTTTATCTTTGACACCCTCAATCTCTCAATCCCACTGATATCTAACATCCCACATCATCCAGTGAACGGCGGCTTCGCCGAATACTGCGCCTACCCTGCCGGCAAGGTCTTCAAAATCCACAACCTCTCCGACGTCGACGCTACTCTCCTCGAACCCGCCTCTTGCGCCTGTCATGGCCTCGAAAAGATCGCCCCTAAGCTCGGCTCAACAGTTCTCATGTTCGGCGCCGGTCCAACCGGCCTCTGTCTCGCCCAGCTGTTGAAGCTTAATGGTGGAAGCCATGTCGTTATTGCGGCACCAGAGGGCCTCAAGATGGAGCTCGCGAAGAGCTTGGATGCCGCTGATGAGTATGTCGAATTGAGCCGAACGGACTCGCAGGCGCAGTTTGAGCAAATTAAGAAGGACCATCCTTATGGTTTTGATATCGTCGTTGAGGTATGTCGAGCCCCTAGCCCCTCAATGTGGTGCTAGTATATGATGCTCGTTGGATGGATGCTAATATTGCAATTTCGATAGGCCACCGGTTCCCCAAAGATCCTCGAAGACTCGATCAACTACGTCCGCCGCGGCGGCAAACTCGTCGTCTACGGCGTCTACAGCGATTCCGCTCGCGTCTCCTGGCCACCATCGAAGATCTTTGGTGACGAGATTACGATCCTTGGTTCTTTCTCGGAAACCCACATGTTCCCTGCCACAATCGGCTACCTGGATTCTGGCAAGGTGAAGGTAAAGGGAATCGTGAACAAGACATTCACGATTGATCAGTGGGCCGAGTGTCTCGAGGCGATGAGGAATAAGAGTGCTATCAAGGCCGCTATCGTTTTTGAGTAATGGGCGCTGGTTGTGATGATGTGGAAGGATTGTTGGACCTCTATTAGGTGCGATGGATGGTTATGGATCGACGCCGTTTACGATATCTACAGGATCTATATGGAGTGTAACGAAATGATAACGCTAAGACGACTATGGATTATTGCATACCTACTGTTGTGCAGACCCATGGCTCTACCTCACAGGCTACAGAAGTATCCACTGTATGGCATGATACAGTATCTTGCTGCAGTAGATGCATATCATGATCGTAAAAATCGAAGAAGCAGTCTACGCACGTATGAACCAAACACACCAACATCCCAAGCCAGTATGTGTAGTATCTCCCCATCTCCTCCGGAACACTGGTTCGTGAGATTAAGGGAATTTCCCGTTCCCATAACCATACCTGAGAGAACTTGAAAATCAGAAGTGGGTTTTCATCATCAGTCAGTCCATCACTAGTTATCAAATGCTCACACAATTTTTGACCAGCCTCATCATTGGTATCATCCTCTGCGTCCTCTGCATTACATCAACCCTCCACCTTCCGTCCCTCCCTCATCATCGCCACACTCCCATCATCACCACCCCATCTCGGTAGATAGCAGTGCATCCACATCTCGATTTTCTTCAACCTCACAAATCCTGATTAGGCAAACAACTGAATTGGATTCGGAGCTTTTTGAGGCCATGTATGTAGGGAAATGCAATAAACACACGAGGGGTGCAGCTCATGCTCTTTCTTCCGAATCTTGCAGAGCGGTGAATCTGGTGGGCGCCGCCGGCTTGCGAGTCGGATTCGGGGGGCGAATTGTATGGTAGCGAGTGATTTATTCCGTGCCATGGGTATTGGTGTTTGGTAATTATGTGATATGGACGATGGGAGATAAACACAGTAGAGGACTCTACTCGTCTGTTATGCACTCTCCGTTTCTGGTGTTGGGCGAAGTGGGACAAAGAAGGATAATGAATAAAGCAGTATGCCTTTCATATAGACTTCACAGATCCCCGCTTCGTGCGCAACCAAAGACGTGGGGGAGGAGGGGCTCAATATGGAAGGAAGCCCACATGACGTTTTTGCGGGGTACATGGGGAACCCCTGGCGCTAGGCCTGGAAGTTGAATGTTTTGGGAGCTCTATCTGCGCGCGTTCATGTGGAAGGGAGGGGTGTTTTACATTTACGGAGCTCTCTGTATCTTGAAGCTGGGAAGTGGCTCACGGGGTGGGTGATGATGATGGCGATGATGAAACTGCCGGAGCGGGACATGGGAGAGCACTCGCCTTGGGTTGGTCCCTTGGTCCGGAATCAGGGTTTGGGGCAGCGGTGACCTCAGGAGTGGAGTGCTCCGTGATCCCGCTTGTTGCGGGTTCCGGGTTGAGACGAATGGCGACCTGACTGACCTGGTCGCCGTCGTTGTTGTTGTTGTTGTTGTTGTTGTCAGTTATGTGATCTCGGGGATGCAGCAGTATCTTTTTTGGGTCGTTTTTGGTGTTGCAGTTGTCTTTTGTGCTGTCCTTGTGCTTTGTGCTCCGTGTGCTCGCCGCCGCCGGGTACCGAGAAAGTGAGAGTGGTTCCACTGGTGCAGCTCGGGCTGGTCGGGTCTCTCGGTGGGTGATGAGTGGTGCAGTGGTTGCGGGCGTCTGGGTGCTGGTATGTAGAGGGTGGAGACTTGAAGCGCCTCGGCTTTGCACCTCACATGGCCCACTGAGGCCGCTGCCCGATGTCCCACCTCCAGTACCACCCGGAGACCAACGCAAGCCCACCATCCATCCCTCCCCCCCCACCCATCCCGGTG